>JASDQU010102394.1:208841-226928 GCA_032191745.1 Picea mariana
AGCCCCATCACTTTCAACATGACCTATGCCTTCCGTGGGTGGATGTGACCAAATTTGATGGCTCAGACCCCACTAGTTGGGTAACCCAAATGGAACATTATTTCTCTTTATACAGCATCACAGATGTCTTGTCCAAACTCTGGTATGGTCTTCTCCATCTAGATCAAGAACATTGGCTATGGTGGAAATGGAGAAAAACTTCCCATCAAGGGTATATTGCTTGGACCCAATTTGTGACTGAGCTTTATGAATGATTTGACATGGACACCAACCATTTGGGTTGTTTGACAAAGTTGAAACAATCCAGAACAGTAGAAGATTTCATAGCTGCCTTTGAGCGCCTGGCTTTTTGAACAAAGGGCATGACTGATGCTTTCTTTCGAGAGTGTTTTATCAGTGGCCCCAAGGACGAGATTTGGGCCCATGTCGTCATGGCTCGAACCTCGAGTTGGGTGGAGGCTACTAAAAGAGATAAAGAAGCACAACAGGTTGTATCCTCTCAAAACCAAAAACCCTCCTTTATCCCTCACCCTAAACCTGTCACTCCCACTACTCCCTCCACCCCATTAAAGATCCAAAAATTGACCAGGGATGAAATGGCTGAATGCCAACTCAAAGGAATTTGTTATAATTGTGATGACAAATATTTCCCGGGCCACAAGTGTAAGGAACAAAATCTTTTTATGGCCATCTTTGAGGATATTTTGGAAGAGGATGTTGAAACTCCCCTTGTGTCTGAGTCACCTGAAATCACTGACATAATCTCTCTCTCAGACCCTCCTGAACTAGAACCCTTCATTTCCCTTAATGCTCTCACTGGCTTTGCCTCTCCCCAAACCCTTAAGTTAATCAGTTACATCAAGCATCAGAAGGTCATCATTCTGGCTGATAGTGGAAGCACCCATAATTTTATTCATCGCTGCATTGCCCAAGAAACTCATTGCTACATCCATGCTATCAACAATTTCCAAATCATGATTTCCAATGGTGGTTCCATGAAATGTGGAGGGCCCTATGAAAATGTGTGTCTCCAAATCGGTGACTACCACCTAAAATCCCATATATTTTCTATCGACATGGGTGGTTGTGACATTGTGTTGGGTGTAGACTGGCTAAGAACTTTGGGTCCCATTCTCATGGATTTTAAGGCATTAACCATGCAATTCGACCAGGAAGGCCACCAATATAAATTCCAAGGCATCATTGTTGGTTCACCTGCAGTCATTAGTTCCCATCACATTTGCTCAAAAAAGGTCATTCGGGTGTCATTGCCCAACTCCATGCCATACAAGCAATAGAGACACCTCTGGTGCCGCATGACCTCCAAGCCCTCCTTTATAAACATCAAATGGTATTTTCCACTCCCCAAGGACTCCTTCCTTCCCGTGGTGTTCATGATCATTCCATTCTCCTTTTCCCCAGAAGCCTTCCTCCCAATATCCTTCCATATCGCCACCTCTTTTCAAAAAAAATGAAATTGAGAAAATGGTCTAGGAACTCCTTAATGTAGGCATTATCTGCCCTAGTATGAGCCCTTACTCTTCTCCTGTAGTCATGGTCATGAAGAAAGAAGGTTCTTGGAGAATGTGTCCTGACTTCCGTGCCCTCAACAAATTGACCATTAAAGACAAATTTCCCATTCTTATCATTGATGACCTTTTGGATGAATTGAGTGGTGCCCAATTCTTTACTAAACTTGATCTTCACTCGGGCTATCACCAGATACATATGAAAGAGGAAAACATTCCCAAGACAACCTTTCACACTCATGAGGACCACTATGAGTTTTTGGTCATGCCCTTTGGCTTGTGTAATGCCCCCTCCACCTTCCAAAGCCTCATGAATCATGTCTCCCGTCCCTTTCTCTGTCATTTTCTCTTGGTTTTCTTTGATGATATCCTCATCTATAGAAAAACCTAGACACACCATCTTACTCATGTGGATCAAGTTCTCCATCTCCTCTCTCAACACCAACTTTTCCTGGAACAGTCTAAATGTGCTTTTGGTGCCTCAGAAGTAGAATACTTGGGTCATCTGGTTGGCAAGGATGGCGTCAGGGTGGATCCAAAAAATATTGAAGCTATGCAAGACTGGCCGCACCCAAAGACTCTCAATAGATTGCGTGGATTTCTGGGCTTAACAGGGTATTATCGCAAGTTTGTTAAGAACTACGGAAAGATTGCAGCACCTCTCACTGCTCTCCTAAAAAAGAACTCTTTTACTTGGACTCCAGCTATTGCTCAAGCTTTTCAAACCTTGAAGATGGCCATGTGCACTACTCTGGTTCCAACCCTTCCTAATTTCACAAAGACCTTTATGTTGGAATGTGATGCCTCAGGGAAAGGAATCAACACTGTCCTTGTGCAAGAGGGTCGACCTTTGGCCTTCACCAGCAAGCAACTATCTGAAAGGACTCTGGGCAAACCCATTTATGAAAAGGAAATGTTGGCTATTCTACATGTTGTTGATTTGTGGTGCCCTTATCTCTTGGGGTAATTCTTCCAAATTAAGACCGACCATCAAAGCCTCAAGTATTTTCTGGAACAATGCATTTCCTCCCCGGAGCAACAAAAATGGGTGACTAATCTCTTTGGATATGATTATGAGATCATTTACAAGAAGGGAAAAGATAATGTAGTGGCAGATGCACTGTCCCAAAAATATGAAGAAGAAGGATCCCTTTTTTCTCTTTCCTTCATTGTACCTGATTGGCTCCAAGCTATGTGCTAGGAATGGATTCAAGATCCTAAAAGTTTGCATCTGATCCAGCAATTGCAGACCAAGGCTCTGACTCCCCCAGGGTACTCTTGGCTCCAAGATGAGCTTTGATACAAAGTTCATTTGTATTTAAGTAAACAATCAAAGCTTAAATCCACAGTACTTTCTGAGCTTCATGATACACCCACAGTGGGGCACTCAGGGTTCACCAAAACATATGACAGGGTCAAAATTTCTTTTTTTCTGGGATGGTATGAAACAGGACATCCATAATTTTGTCACTGAATGTGAGGTGTGTCAACGCAACAAGGGAGAAACAGTCAAATATCCAGGCACACTACAACCACTTCCAATTCCACTTTCTATTTGGAAAGATATCTCTATGGACTTTATTACCGGCTTACCCAAACCGGGGAATAAATCAGTCATAATGGTGGTTTTAAATCGCCTTTCCAAGTATGCTCATTTCTGTTCTCTTCAACACCCATTTACTACATCCATGGTGGCTCAAATTTTCATGGTCCAGGTCTTCAAGCTTCATGGCATGCCACACTCTATTGTTTATGATCGTGACCCAACTTTCACAAGCAATTTTTGGCAAGAACTATTTAAGCTATAAGGCACCCAATTGCATCTCATCACAACTTATCATCCCCAGACTGATGGTCGAACATAACTTGTCAACAAGTGTTTGGAAACATATTTGAGGTGTTTTTCCTCTGAAAAACAACATTAGTGGGCTCAATGGTTACCCCTAGCTGAATGGTGGTACAACACTTCCTTTCATACAGCTACTTGCATGACTCATTTTGAAGCGGTATATGGACAAAAGCCACCTTCAGTTCTCTCATACTTACCGGGTACCTCGAAGGTCCAGGGGGTTGAACAAACACTTACAATTCGAGAGGATATTCTTCATACCCTTAAAGAGAACTTGGTCATGGCAAAGAATTGCATGAAGCAACAAGCAGATCAAGGTTGCTCTGAATGTCAATCTGCAAAAGGGGATCGGGTGTTTCTACGACTACAACCATACAAGAAAACTTACCTCAAGGCCAAGCATTGTTAGAAGCTAGTGCCCAAATTTTATGGTCCTTATACAGTTCTCAAGTGTGTGGGACAAGTCGCATATCAGTTAGCTCTGCCCAGTCAGTCGAAGATACATCCTATTTTTCATGTTTCATTCTTAAAGAAGGTGATTGGAACTAGGTTCCAAATTCGAACCAACCTTCCAGAGTTAGATGAAGAAGGATCCATTTGGCTACAGCCATAAGCAGTTTTGGACTAGCATGAGCATCGCATGGGTCAGAGAACCATCAAGGAAGTGCTAGTCCAGTGGAAAGATACGACTCCAACAGATGCCACTTGGGAACCAGCTACCATTCTGCTGTAGTTTCCACATCTCAAGCCTTGAGGACAAGGCTATTTTTAAGGGGGCGAACATGTTAGGGTCCTAACCCGTGCATAGGTAGATCAATATATTCAGATGTAATAAAGGTCAATATTAATAAGGCCTTTCAATAAAATAGAATAAGGCGGATGTAAGAAATCCTAATAGAATTTTCCTCTTCTAGAAGGATATTCCTTTAGATGCTTCTCTTGATAAACATACTTAGTATAAATAAGGGTCGAGGGTATGGAAACCCTAGCTTGGAGATTATTGTAATAGAGCACTACTCGACTGGAGGTTGCCCCCTCGAAGAGGCCCATGAACATTGCTTTCTAAATCAAAGTGCTATTTTTGTTATTGTTCTTATATCATTTCTGTGTTATTGTGGAGATTATGCTGGTTATATTATTGTTATTCTGCCATTTCTATCATTTTATTTCTGTTCTTCATATTTATTATATCTGGTATCTTGCATCAACATTAAAACATATATATTCTTGCTACCATATTATTCTCCACTAATATTCTGAGTTGGAAATGTAGTCATAATTATTTTTTTCTTCATCCAATTTGGTTATAGAGCTTAATTAAAAAAGTAGCATAGGGCTATTTTCATTGTTTTACTTGCATATGGATTTGTTTGAGAAATATTTGCAAAGTATCTAATTCCTCTTTTGATATTGGTACCGATGATCTATTTGAGAATTGTTTGGAGAGTTGCTAGTTCCTCTTTTGATATTGGTAATTGTTTCAATTTTAAAAGTTTTGAAGATCATTTCTAGTTCCTAGTAACGCCGTCATTTAAAAAAAAAAATCACTAATGGAAAGTGGAAATGCCTCACTCGATGAATTCCATATTTTTTAGGAAGAGGACAATAAATGAAATATGGATATTCCATGTTCCTTTTCTGACACCTTGAAGGTACAGGGTTGAGGGGGATAGATAGGGGTGGTTTATATTTTGTTAGTGTTGAGGGGGATAGATAGGGGTGGTTTATATTTTGTTAGTGTTGATGGGGGATAGATAATAATATGACATAATGATGAAGGAGAAATAAGAATAGGTTGTTTTTTTATTGTTGTGACTATATATATGAATATGATTCAACATATGCTACTATTCAATACGAGAGTTAGTATTGGTTGTGTTGACAAGTACCGACGCTCTGTTTGAGAAGTATTTGCAGAGTTTCTAATTACTCTTTCGATATTGGTACCGATGCTCTATTTCAGAAGTATTTTGTAGAGTTTCTAATTCCTTTTTAAAAGTTTTGAAGATCAGTTCTAGTTCCTAGTAATGTCATCATTTGTTTTTAAAAACAAAAATCACTAATGGAAAGTGGAGATGCCCCACTAGCTGAATTTCATATTTGTTATGAAGAGGATTGTAAAGGAAATATGGATATCCCATGTTCCTGTTTTGGCATCTTGAAGGTACAGGGTTGAGGGGGATAGATTATAAGGATAGTTTATATTTTTTCAGGGTTGAGGAGGGATATAAGATAAGAATATTACATAATGATGACTATATATATATATATATATCACAAAGTCTATCTCTTTATACATGTGAAGAGAAGGGTACTATATACTTTTTTGTTGAAACCTGTGATTTTCTTGCATCATTTGTAGATGGTTTTCATCTAAATAAGTATTGGAGGTTACAAAATCCTCATCTAATGTGTGAAATGAAAAGGTATCTACCTATGAAATTTTTCATTGTGACGCAGACCTCTCCAACCCTTGGGTCGAATTTCGCTCACAGGATCCTTCTTTGTCTCCTTTGATCTGGATCGGCTCTTTCGATTCCCTGTTGGAATCACAATTTATCAATCCACAGGTCCTTCCAGAAGCTCCCATGTGTGAACAGCACTAGGTGTGAGCTCCGCTTCTCTGTGCGACCACAGCGCTATGATCAAGGCCTAACCCAGAAGGCACATGTCACAACTTGCCACTCGCGAGTTCACGAGTCGAAACTCCCAACTCCTCCTTCCCAATCTCACGATACCTGAGATCATGAAATGGGTGTAGCTTCTTTCTGTCAGTGCCCTCTGCGCATGACCACTGGCTAGACTAAGCGCTAGCTCTTGTCGCAACTCGCGACTTCGCAAGTTTCGACATCGAGATCCCGTGCTATTATCCTGTGAATCCTAGAGATGCGAGAAGTCAATGGAGTGTTGACTCCTTTCCCCCTACAATGCGTGTCCACCTGTCAACCACGCAGGTCCCACCTTATGGTTCTGCCATGTGTTCCCTCCGTGCCTGGCTCTCGGCACTTCTCTACTCATGAAGTCGAGATGAGGTCCTCTCAACCTCTGAACCTCCGAATGCATGATACGCACGATGAGGCTCTGATCCAATGGTCCTCCCATTCTTTGGATCCAACAGTTGTCCTCGCTCCTCGCGATTTCGCGACTTCGTGACTTGGAGCACCCAACTCTTGGGCTCTCACCTTGCGAACTTCCAATTTCGCCAGATCCAAATCTTGGATCCCTTTGGCACTTTCCCGATCCCTTGATCGCTGCCACCTGTCCTCCTTAGATGGACAGTCCTGATCTTCTCACGATTTCGCTACTTGTAAAATCTAGATGCTCACCTCTTTGAGTCCCGGTGCCCGAGTCTCAGAAGTGGATGACCTCGTGACACGCGTCCTTCCACAGATGGATGGCTACAATTCTTTCGTGAATTCAGGACCTTTGTTGTCGAGTGCCTAGACTTTCGTCCTTAGGACTCCCAAACTCCCGAATGCCGAAATCCCAGTTACAAACCTTTCAGGACTTTTGCCTCTACTTGCGAGGGTTTAAACCTCATGCAAATATCGACAGATATGACGGTTGTCAGCTTCTTTGCTCAAGATCTGACAGTTCATATCATCTCTATTGTGCACTCCTCCTGCACTGCCTCCTGGATGTGTAAACCTTCAACGGTCTAGATCTCTTTGGCTGATCCGACGACAACTATTGCTCCTCCTAAGCTTTGGCACTTTCTTCCCAGACTTGGAAGAATTTCAAATGCTCAAAGGCCTCAACCTTTGTTCATCTTCCTCTGCGAGATCTTCAATTTAAGTCCTCCCTACGTGTATAAAAACACAGTATCCCTCCCGAGCTTTACTCCCAAATCCTTGAAGGATTCTGCAACTTCTGCGCCTCTACAGAGTCTTTGTGCACAAAAGTGTTATCCGTTCTGAGCTTCTCAAATACTCAAACCCCTAAGGGATTTTATCCTTTTCCCTTCTCCCTTAGATGGAGAATTTGGATGCCCTCCTGGCTATCCTTTACTCAAGAAACGTCTTGTTGAGTGCTCAGGGTGTTCAACAACCCTGTGAAGATCCTTCAGTGGATTCTTCTCCTGTCTCTGAAATCAAAGAGTTCCTTCTGTGTGCTCTGGCACTTACTCAATGCTCTCCTAGTAGAGTATCAATAACCCTCAGTGATTCTTTGTTCTTATGAACTCACAGCAGAGTTCTGCTTCTATGCACTCCTTGCACTAGCTCAACGCCCACTTGGCAGAGCTTTACATAACTCAAAGAGAGTTTATGTCTACAATTGTGTCTTCTATACACAGCCTTGCCTCCTGATGGTGTTCAACAACCTCACAGGTCTACCTTGAGTTGATGATTTCATCTTTTGTGCCCGCTTGGCATGCCTTTGTCTGAATCCATAGGTTCAGAAGTGCTTCAGTGCACCAGCTATCAGAACCTACAACGTTCTGTCACACCCTCCTAGTGTGAAGCCTCAAAGACCTCTCAAGCCTGAAATCAAACAACCTGAAAATGCCTAACGACAACATACATTCACAGCATAAACATAACACACACAGACATTCAATCAACACAGAAATACATGCAGGCAAAACTGCTTCTGGTTTGTATCAATGTAAATGCCTGTTTACAAGGGTGTTCTCGAGCTCAGATTTTAACAGAGTCTCAGCTCCTTATCTTGCTCTCTCTTTCTTACTCTCTTCTCACCACTACAAAATGAGATCGCAATTGATCTTTTACATGAGGGGGCTTTTTGAGCTCTTCCCTCCAACCTCGCCTACCCTATTCAATGGCATTGAATGGGTTGTCTAGTCTACAAATCGGATCTAGATCTCAGCCTTCAAATCATTAAAGGCCTACCTACTCTACGCCTGTGCAAAGCACGGCCTCACAACTCAACAGCCTAAAACATTTAATTACATTCAATTTCAAATTTGAAAATGAGGGTTGTGCCTCTCTTCATCCTTGAATGCATGCGCTGACGTGGCTGGCTGGCTGGCTGGCTGACATGGAGAGATGTTGCTGCATCATACTCCTCATCTACAAAATTCATGAGATCCTGCTCATGAGCTTCCACCCTCAGCTTTGGAAATCCTCCTGGATCCCAAATCATCTTCTGGAGCTGTCTCCTCACTCCACTTCTTCACTGCTGCTGCTGCTGCTATTGCTTCTCTTCTGCTAAGCCTCTCCTCACTGACAATCCTCACTGACCTGATCATCAACTCTCAGATCTTCTTGATCACTTCGTCCAGCTGCTTCAGTGGCTGTCTCTGTTCATGCAGTCTCCTCAACTTCATTTCTTTTCTACAAATGGGTAGATCATCATGATCTCCCATGCCATCCTCTTCATCTTCTTCTATGGAATTAACTTTCCACCCTGCTGTAAAGTTCATCTCTGCAGTCTTCATCACCTTTTCAACTCCCTGGCTGAAATATCTAAGAGATTCCTCAGAATGATCCTCTACCAATACCTGCTCATGGTAGTCACTTGCTGGCTCTGGATTGTTCAGCCAATCCTCCAGCATCTCCAGCTCCATCTCCCATGGAGTGAGCACTCTATCTGCCTTCTCTTCGACTTCTTCTGCTACTATCTTAAGTGTTGTAGCTTCCTCAATTTCCTCAGCTTCCTGGCTGAAAGCATTGAGCCATTCCTCAGAATGCTCATTCTCTTTTTCTTCTTGGGTAGCTTCCAAAGTCTGCTCCAATGCTTCCCTGATAGTCTCAGCTGGCTGTCTTTCTGTTGTTGCTGCATCTGCAACACAGATTCCTACCTCTACTTGGGAATATGGTAGGAATACCTGAATTCCCCCAACCATTAGAAGGCTCCTCAAATCCTCTTCTTCTATCAGCTGCATCTGCTGATCCAAATCCATCTCTGAGTTTATGATACCCTTAGATAGTCTCGTCTTCTCATCCCTGCCCACCTGGCAAATTGGGATTTCCCTACTGCCCTCCTGGCAGTCTATGAGATCAACTGATCCCATCTTCATCATCACCCCAGGCTGAATTTAACTCACCTCCGAGTCCATGAGAATTTCATATAGTCCCATCTGCTTATTCCTGCCCACTTGGCAAATTGGGATTTTCCTACTGCGCTCCTGACAGTCTATGAGATCCTGCAGTGACCTCATCTCATTGCCCTCTTGGTAATGTGGAATTACCCATCTATCCTCATGACAGTCTGTGAGATCCTGTAGCGATCTCCACTCTTTTCCCACCTGGAAATTGGGAATTTCTTCTCTACCCTTCTGGTAGTGCTTGAGATCTTCAGCCGATCCCATTTTATTCTCTACATCAATGAGATTTCTCCCAGTCTCGGGCTCACATATCTGAACCACTTTCTCAAGTCTATCGAGGTTTTCAGCATGCCTCAACCATCCTCTTAACAACCTACACTATCTTCTATCCATCAACTCCTTTATTGGCCATTTTTCTTTCTCCTTCCTCATGGGCCATTCATATATCCAACGTGACTTGGCGTTATACTGCATCTCAAATGCATGTTCATCCATTATTTCCCTCATCTCGGCAAGTTCTTCATCCCATTCAACTTTACTCATCAGCTTTGGGTCTTTCCTTCCAGCACTCGTATAGCATTTAGTAGCCATCTTGTTGTTCTTATCTGCCCTGCTGGAAAATCTGTTGCTGTCACTCTAAAACCCTGAGTGTTTCTAGCTTCATCCACAGTCCTCCTGACTGTCTATTGATTGTTTCCTACCTGCAAACAATCATCACAGAATCTCCAACACTCTGTCTTCTTCCTTCTCCTTTCGTCTAAAATGTACAAACAGAATCCAAGCTCTAATACCACTTGATGTAGACCTCCCCGACCCTTGGGCCGAAGTCCGCTCACAAGATCCTTCTTTGTCTTCTTTGAGCCAGATCGACTCTTTCGATTCCCTGCTGGAATCACAATTTATTGATCCACAGGTCCTTCCGGAAGCTCCCCTATGCGAACAGCACTAGGTGTGAGCTCCACTTTGTCGTGCAACCAAAGCGCTATGACCAAATCCTAATCCAGAAGGTGCTTGTCACAACTCGCCACTCGCGAGTTCGCAAGTTGAAACTCCCGACTCCTCCTTCCCAATCTCGTGATACCTGAGATAACAAAATGGGTGTATCTCCTTTCTGTCAGCACCCTCTGCATGTGGTCACCGGCTAGGTTAAGCGATAGCTCTTGTTGCAACTCATGACTTTGCAAGTTTTAGCATCAAGCTCCTGTGCTCTTATCCCGCAAATCCTTGAGATACGAGAAGTCAATGGAGTGTTGACTCCTTTCCCCCTGCGGTGCGTGTATGCCTGTCAACCATGTGGGCCCCACCTTGTGGTTCTACCATGTGTTCCCTCCATGCCTGGCTCTCAACACTTCGCTACTCGTGAAGTTGAGACGAGGTCCTCTCAACCTATGAACCTCTGAATGCACGATACGTGCAATGAGGCTCTGATCCAACGGTCCTCCCATTCTTTGGATCCAACGACTATCCTTGCTCCTTGCGATTTCACAACTTCATGACTTGGAGAACCCAACTCTTGGGCTCTCACCTTGTGAACTTCCGAGTTCGCGAGATCTGAATCTTGGATCCCTTTGGCACTTTGCTGATCCCTCGATCGCTGCCACTTGTCCTCCTTAGATGGATGGTCCTGATCTTCTCGCGATTTCTCTACTCGTAAAGTCTAGATGCTCACCTCTTTGAGTCTCGGTGCCCGAGTCTCGGAAGCGGATGATCTCACGACATGCATCCTTCCACAGATGGATGACTACGATTCTTTCACAAATTCAGGACCTGTGTTGTCGAGTTCTCAGACTTTCGTCCTCAGGACTCCCGAACTCCTGAATGCCGAAATCTCGATTACAACCCTTTTGAGACTTTCGTCTCTGCTTGCGAGGGTTTAAACCTCGTGAAAATATCGACAGATCTGACGACTGTCGGCTTCTTTGCTCAAGATCTGACAGCTTAGATCATCTCTCCTATGCGCTCCTCCTGCACTGCCTCTTGGATGTGTAAAAAATCAATGGTCCAGATCTCTTCGATTGATTTGACGACAGCTATTGCTCCTCTTGATTTTTGGCACTTTATTCCCAGACTTGTAAGAATTTCAAATGCTCAAAGGCCTCGACCTTTGTTCATCTTCCTCTGTGAGCTCTTCAACTTGAGTCCTCCCCACATGTATAAAAACATGGTATCCCTCCTGAGCTTTACTCCCGAATCCTTGAAGGATTCTGCGACTTCCGAGCCTCTACAGAGTCTTTGCACATAAAAGTGTTATCTATTCTAAGCTTCTCAAATACTCAGACCCCTAAGGGATTTTATCCTTTTCCCTTCTCCCTTAGATGGAGAATTTGGATGCCCTCCTGGCTATCCTTTACTCAAGCAATGTCTTGCTGAGTGCTCAGGGTGTTCAACAAGCCTGTGAAGATCCTTCAGTGGATTCTTCTCCTATATCTGAACTCAAATAGTTCCTTCTGTGCGCTCTGGCACTTACTTAATGCCCTCTTGGCAGAGTATCAAGAACCCTTAGTGATTCTTGCTTCTTACGAACTCACAACAAAGTTCTTCTTCTGTGCACTCCTTGCACTGGCTCAACACCCACTTGGCAGAGCTTTACAGAACTCAAAGAGAGTTTCTGTCTGCAACTGTGTCTTCTATACACAGCCTTGCCTCCTGAGGGTGTTCAGTAACCTCACAGGTCTTCCTTGAGTTGATGATTTCATCTTCTGTGCCCTCTTGGCACGCCTTTGTCTGAATCTGCAGGTTCATAAGTGCTTCAGTGCACCGGCTATCAGAACCTGCAGTGTTCTGTCACACCCTCCTGGTGTGAAGCCTCAAATACCTCTCAAGCTTGAAATCAAACAACCTACAAATGCCTAACAAAATCATACATTCACAACATAAACATAACACACACAGACATTCAATCAACATAGAAATACATGCAGGAAAAACTACTTCTGGTTTGTATTAATGTAAATTCCTGTTTACAAGGGTGTTCTCGAGCTCAGACTTTAACAGAGTCTTGGCTCCTTCTCTTTCTCTCTCTTTCTTTCTCTCTTCTCACCACTACAAAATGAGATCTAAATTAATCTTTTACATGAGGGGGCTCTTCGAGCTCTTCCCTCCAACCTCGCCTACCCTATTCAATGGCATTGAATGGGCTGTCTAGTCTGCAAATAGGATCTATATATCATCCTTCAGAAAATTAAAGTCCTACCTACTCTATGTCTGTGAAAAGCACGGCCTCACAACTCAACAGCCTAAAACATTTAATTACATTCAATTTCAAATTTGAAAACGAGGGTTGCACCTCTCTTCATCCTTGAATGCATGCGCTGACATGGCTGGCTAGTTGGCTGGCTGATGTGGAGAGATGCTCCTACATCACAATGCACAAGAACACTACCTCGTACACCAAGTTAAGGATATTGAAAAGTGTGGACCTGTACACATAAGGTCGATGTGGATGGTTGAGAGGCACTTGAAATCATTGAAGGATTTGGTTAGATAAATAGCATGTCCCGAGGGTTATATGGTAGAAGGATATATGGTATATAAAACCATGGTTTATATTACTCAATATCTTCCTTAAATAACTACAAGTATTAATGTGGATCACATTTGGAATGTAAACTCCATCAACAAATTTGAAGGAGAGAACCTATTGGGGAAAGGTCTAATGAGGAAAGTGACATGTAAGTAGATGGTAGGGATTTATAATACATTTGACTTTTTATTTTTATGTATATCATACTTATTTAATTTTTATTCTTCTTGCATAATCCATTATTATGAAGGTATACCATGTGTTGTAGGGGCTAGTTGACTCTGTCGACTAGTCTCGCCAATCAACTAAGAAATAGTCGGTCGACTGTTGTAGTCGAAAATGTAAGTCGTTTGAAGTATTTGATAACTGACTGGCCCAAGAAGTTAAGTAGTTACAACTACCTGGTAACGAGACATATAGGAATATAAATAGACTAGAACATAGAGACTCTGATAGCTCTGTGTGAGAGATTGTATGCATCGTACTACATTGCTATATCCTTTATTAAATACAGATCTTTGGGATCTCACTACTTGTGTATGTATTTGTATATATCTATATGTGTGTATCTTCTATGTTTCTTATGTAAGGACTATTGGTAACTCTCCCTACTTTCCCCTAGATTACAACATTGGTTTCGTTTCCAGTAGTTCTAAGCCTTGGCATGAACAAGTATACATAGATGTTAGCCTTGAAAGACATATGTGAATGGTGGGAGCGCAAGACTGAGAATTACATTAAACATTATGCTATAAGAAACAATCTTTAACTCGCAAAATTACATTAAAAATTACGTCGTCCCTGGAGCTCTATTTCAATACATCAACAAGTCAGGTAATGCGTAATTTGATAGTCAACGAGAAACTAGGCCTCAATCTTACAAATGAAGGATGAATGAAATTTCACGTCTGGTTCAAGAGAGTTGTCAAAGACTATATCTCAGAGCAATCTGTCGAAGATCGAACATCTATTGATAGAATAAAATAAACATTTTACACCAACTTGCATAGAGGATTCTTGTGTATTGTTATGAAAATGCTTCATAAATTCCTCCTCGACAAGGGAGTCGGTGACATAATTGAATAACGAACTCGACTAGGCACACCATTACAAAATATAAACTATCAAGAGATGGATGAATAATGGGAAGTATTTATCGATGCAAAGTGAAAAGACACAAGTCAATCCTAGGATTATTTTTTGAATAAATAAATATGGCTAGTAATAGCGACTTCGAGTAAGTCAGGGCGACGATGGGGGGTCGGTCGAATTTGTGAGATGTCACAAGGAAATAATACCAAAAGTTCTGTCTACTAAAGAATAAATGTCTCCAAGAGGAAAGAAAGCACACAAGAAATCCACTAACATCTAGAGATTAGAGTGGGATAAAACAAAAAAGAAAAGGGAAGAACCTCGTAACCTATGGAACAATCAGAATTCAAATAGAAAATGATCGGGGAGGGTTGGCCTGATAGAGCATGTGAGTAGTCTAATTCTAAAACGAATCGACCAGAGCTGGAAATAAAAACAACTGCAGGGACCCCCGAAAGAGGTAATGATGCAGAGTTGATAGAAGCTAGATTGAATGCATATCAACCAGAAGACAAACCTGAAATCATATATTATGGAGAGTCGAGACCAATGATACACACTTCTACCATTCCATAAAATAGCCCGTGAATAAAATAATTCCTCTAACAATGAATTTAGATTGATGACCAATCTACAATATTATGGTACAAAATCGACGAGCATGGCAACCTACAATCTGTGCTCATTATTGAGCAAGAAAGAAATGAAATAAAAAAATGCTCATCCAAATTAAGGTTCTCACCGAATCGACCCCCCTGCCAAATATATTATCAAGAGAAGAAACTAGTTACAATCGTGAACTGACACAACTATTGGACCGATGCTTATTCGAGTATAAATATCAAAGTTTTCAAAATGGAGAGATGCTTTCTATAGTCAACCAGAAATAGTTATTAGTTGAGTGCCACCCTGTAAAATATCAGCCGATATAAAATGTGACATAAGAAAACCCGACAGATGATTCGACAACTCAGTCGAAAATTGTGGTACTCAAACACCACAGAAAGCAAGTACCTCTAAAAAGACAATAAACATGGTATTTAACCGCATCCCCCTGTATGAGGTAGATGAGGACCCAAAAAGACATTGGTTCGTGTGTGAAAAATTATGGGATACCATAGAAATCATCGATGAAGACAAACATATGGCACAATTCTGAGCCTCCCTCTGACACTGTTCCTTAGCATGGTTTATGAATTATATAGAAAATGAAAACAAAAAAAATTCGAACATAAAAGATAATTTTCTAACATTTTTCAAAGTCCAAGATGTCACACACTTGGCTGCACAAAATTTAAAATAAATAAAACAACAACTAGGCGAGTCAATACGAGAATACGATAAAAAATTTAAATATCTCTCGAGACAAATTCCAACAACAATCAAACAAAGCTTGATAGTTTAGTGGCACGTTGATGGTTTATTGCAACAGATCCAGTCACCATTATGATTGTATGAAATAACCATCTACGAAGACATGTTACAAAAATAACAATGCATCGAGTTAGATGACGACGACTTGTCGAATGGAAGACTCGAAGAAAATATAGAGCACTTAGAACAAATGATAAGGAATATGTCCATAAGGAGAAATGAACTTTGGTGCACTTCATGCTGTGAAGAGGGACATACAAAGGAAATGTCTAGCCTTAACGACCATCCACCAACAACAATAAATTCCCATAGAGTACAAGCTCATAAATAATGTAACATATGAGAATGATTGATTGATCATAATGTACAATATTGTCCACATAATTTGAAAAACACTAAGTGGCGCCATATCTATGAAGGTTATAATAAAAAAACATCAGAATTCCATTTCAACAAAAGGAATCAAGCCAATGTACAAACAATATATCACACAGAAGCCACTGACCAAGCTAACAATTATGGTCAAAGAGACAACTACTACGTTCGAGGGTAAGGTCGAGGAGGTCACGGTCAATTTGGTGGTCAAGTTCTAGGTCAAGGATGACCATTGTTGGCCCTTGACCAAGTTTTGAGGAAACATTGGTCATGTTTGACCATTTTTGGGACTTCGACAGGCTGGTCAAAGATGGAGTGCCTAGGCGGATCAGAGATCACAGTATCTCACTTAGTTTGTGGGCTTGTGGATCCAACAAAGGGTTTTAGGATTTATGTAATGGGTTAAGGGATGTCGACCGATGGGTTTACCCATGATTAGGCCTTTTTGTAATGATATAAATAAGTAGATAAGTGATGTAAGAAGTAGATCTGGCTGGATATTTGAAAGAATGTGTTAAGGGCTTGCATATCTACATGCAAGTGTTTTGTAAGTTTATTTGTGCATAGATGTTGTATGTAAGTGCTCTCTGCCATTGAGGAGTAGGCTCTATGCCTTGACCTGATTTTGGGGAAGGTGGATCTAGTGCGTTGTGTGCAGATCACCCGTCCACTACGAAGTTGGGCTCTGTGGATTTGTGCACAGGAGAAGATTAATGTAATAAGATCAAAGACTAATAAAGAAGAAGAAGAAGTTGGTGGATGTAGCCCCACACTGGGCTGAACCACGTATATCCTGTGTCTTGATGTGCTTTGTGCGATGTTGTTTATGTGGTTATTTTCTTAATGTTGTTGTTGTTATGTATAATGAATGCATCTGATGTTGTAGCTTAGTTCTTAATGGTGTAAATGAATGTGATATATGAACCAATGCTATGTGCTAAGAGGTTTTAAGGGCTTGATCTTGAGTTTTACTGCACTGATATGTAATAAGGGTTAATCTGCGATGTAAATAAGAATCATAACCTAATGCATATTGTTGGCTAAGTGCTCTATTAAGTGTTGTAATCACATATATATGTCCCATCCTGGTTGTATACACTTGAGTCCTGCAACCCCCCTACCTATACCTCAGGTGAGAATTCATCTGCTTCGCAGGTGTTGTCGAAAGGGCCAGTAGTTAGGTTTTTTTTGGTGCATTTTTTAAGCGTTGAACCCTGGGTCTGACCTTATGCCAACAAATGGTTTCATTTATGGGACATGAAACTGTGATTGCTGGGAACTGAAGAAAAGAGAAATCTATGTGCATAGATCTACTGCTATAGTGCACAATATTCTACTTGACTTGAGAAGCTTTGTACTAAGAAAGAAACCGGATCTGAAGAAAAGAGGTAAGATCTTAAAGCTTTGTGCTCTGGTAAAGGTAAGATAAGTGGAAATATTTGTTTAGAAAATATGAATCTAGGTATGCTTGATAGATTTTGTCCTAGTCTTAAAACTAGGGCATTGTTAGAAGAAAGAGTTGATCTAAATAAATTTGATAGAAATAGAGAAAAATATGTTATTCCTATGCATAGAAAGATTTTTTGGACTAATAAATGGATGCAGGAACCTAGAAAGAATTTTTGCAGATTACAGGTCCAACACTGTGATCCCAGTGCACAATAGAAAAGAGGTTGAAACTCATTTAAAAGAAAGAGAGGTTTGACACTGTGTTATAATTGTAGAAGGTCGGGACACCTTGCTAAGGAATTCCCTGGTATAGGTCTTATTTGTCTTTATTGTAAAGCTATTAGTCATGAGGCTGAGGATTTTCCAAGAATGATTGCTAAAGTTGAAAAATGAACATGAGACAAGAAAACTATAAAGAAGGTAAAGAGACTAAGGATATGTTAGAAAACCAGAAAGAGAAAGAATCGGAGAAAGCTCAAACTATGTTAAAAGAAGTAATAAATGATCACAGAGACATCAGTTTGCCAGAGATCCTGAAAGAAAAACATCGCATAGTTACAAGGATAGAAGTGTTATAACCCTAAATTGCACTATCCCTGCTTACCTGGCATCAGGCCTACTCATGCCTCTTCATAGCCAAAGCCATGCTGAGTAATTCCTCAAAAAACCACTTAAAACAAGCAACCCGCGCCCTAACTTCTCACTGGGCGCGGGCATCCGCTTGCTGTCCTTATACTGCACGTGGGCATCCGCAGGCTAACCCAAAACAGCCCGCGGGTACCTAACAAAGCAAAAAATCAGGAAAGTTTCCGCCGGGACACGAGGCTTTTTGTCAGTTAACTGGAACTCCGAGCCATGCATGGCCGAGAGTTCGCCAAGAACCCTAGCT
>JASDQU010102394.1:277755-307274 GCA_032191745.1 Picea mariana
AGATTTAAGGAAAAAACTAATTTCAACAGGGCAATTGGCAAGTGAAGGTTCTGTATCCATATTTACAGATAAGACATGGAAGGTCACCAAAGTATCATTTGTGATAGCAAAAGGAGAGAAGGTAGGTACATTGTATTTATGTACTGGTAATACTGACTCTTCTATCTCTTTAGATTCTACAGGAGTGGATACAACACTGTGGCATCATAGGCTGGGACACATGAGTGAGAAGGGTATGTAGATACTTCACAAAATAAATTTGTTGCTAGATCTTAAACAAATTGATTTGGACTTCTGTGAGCATTGTGTTTATGGAAAACAAAAGAGAGTCAGATTTCTCAGAGTCGGAAAAGAAAAGAAGAATGAAAGGTTAGAGCTTGTGCATACAAATGTATGGGGACCAGCTCAGGTATCATCTCTTGGTGTCTCTCGTTATTATGTTACTTTTATTGATGATACAACTAGAAAAACTTGGGTTTATTGCATTCAACAAAAATATGATGTTTTTGATACTTTTAAGAAATGGAAAGCTTTAGTTGAGAATAAGACAGGAAAAAGTTTGAAGTGTCTTAGATCATATAATGGAGGTGAATATTGCAGCAAGGAGTTTGATGATTATTTTTCATACCATGGGATTCGTAGAGAGAAGACAGTTCCAAGAACACCACAAGGAAATGGTGTGTTAGAAAGGATGAACAGGACAATCATGGAGCGTGCAAGGAGTATGAGATTGCATGCCTGTTTTCCCTTACATTTATGGGAAGATGTTGTAGATACTGTTGTTTAATTAATAAACAGAGGACCTTCAAGCTCTTTGGATGGTAGAATTCCATAGGAGGAATGGACAGAAAAAAACGTAAACTATTGTTTTTTGAAAACTTTTGGTTGTGAAGCATTTGTCCATATTGATAAAAAAAATAGAACAAAGCTTGAGTCTAAATCCAAGAAGTGTACCTTTATTGGATACGGTGTTAATGATTTTGGTTATTACGGGATTATGAAAATAACATAATCATTAGGAGTAGAGATTTCATATTCAATGAGAAGGTCATGTACAAAGATCAATTGCAGGGAAAGAAATAGGAAGAAGAAAAACAAGAATACACAGTGCTTGATGAGATCACTGAAAAAGAAATTCCAAAGGAACTTGAAAATCAAAATGTACAACAACAGGAGCAAAAGGTACCTCAAACACCTACAAGTGTTGTTAGAATATATACCAGGTTAAGTATACCCCCTGAATGATACTCTCCTTCATTGTATTATTTATTGTTGACTGATTCTAGTGAACCATAATGTTATGAAGAGGCAATGCAGGTAGACACCAAAAAGAAGTGGGAGCAAGGCATGAAAGAGGAAATGGATTCCTTGGAAAATAACCAGACTTGAGACTTGGTTCAGTTGACTGCGGGAAAAAGAGCATTGCAGAATAAATGGGTTTACAAGTTGAAGGAAGAAGATGGAGGAGAAAAGCGGTACAAGGCTAGACTTGTTGTAAAAGGGTTTGCACAAAAGAAAGGTATAGATTTTGATGAAATATTTTCTCCTATTCTTAAAATGACTTAAATTAGGACTATTTTAAGTCTTATGGCAGTAGAAGATTTTCATCTTGAACATTTAGATGTAAAATCATCGTTTTGATGCAGGAGCATCACTCCACGTCATCGCGCGCCAACCAACGAGGCACATCAAGCACGCCTTCAAGGAGGAGAGGTGCCAGCCCTCACATTTTTCAAATGTGAAGTTGTATTTAATTTTTGTAAGGCCGTAGAGCCCAAAAGTCACACATATGTGCATGCTTAGATGTAGGAGGTGTTTAATAGGTTGTAAGGCTGGGATCTAGATCCGATTCAGACTAGACAACCCATTCATTGTAAATTGAATGTGATTTATGAGAGTAGGTAGTTTGGAGGAAAGAGCTCAAAGAGCCCCCTCATGTAAAAATATCTTATATCTTATTTTGTAATGGGAGAGATTACATTAGAGTGCATAGAGAAGAGAGAGATGAGACTCTGTTACATTCTAATCTCGAACACACTGTAAAGATGCATTTCTTGATTAATACAAACATAGTAGTTTTTCTTGCATGTTGTTGTTCATGTGTCGTGGAGTCATAAATGAATGTCTTTATGTGTTCATAATATGTTGTAGATGTATGTTGTAGATGTGCATTTGCAGGTTACAGGAAGAAGTAATTGTCTGTTGATTTATTTGATATTCAGGTCTGGGTTCTTTGAGGATTCATGCAAGGAGTGCATGACAGAGTACTGCGGTCTCTGTAAGCCAGTGCAAGGGATGCACTTCTGAATTCTACGGATTCAGGCAACGACATGCCAGGAGGGCACACCAGCGGAAGTCTTAGACTCAAGGAGAAACCTCAAGGTTGTTGAACATATTGGAGGTAGGAACTGTGCAGAGGAGAGCACAGAGGAGGAAGAAAATTTTTATGAGAATTCTTTGGAACCTCTGCCAGGTGGGCATTGAGAGAATGCATTGGATGCATAAGGGAGAGAACTTTGTTTTGAGTTCAGGAAGAGGATAGATAGAACTTTTGAATATTTTGGAAGCTCTACCAGGAGGGAATTGAGCAAGTGTAGAGACTGCACAAAGGGAACTCTTGTTTGAGTTCAGAGAGAAGAAGAAGTGTCACAGGAAGACACTTACAGAGTTACTGAACACTTTGTGAAGAGAGGCTCTGCAAGGTGTGTATCGAGTAGAATAATTCCAAAAGGGTGAGAAGCATTTCTTTTCAAGAAATACTTTAGATCTGAGTTTAGCGAAAGATTAGTAACACAGGGAGTGTGCGCAGGAAGAACTTGTTTCAAGTTCTCAAGCTCAGGACAGATAGCACATTTGTGTGTGCAGAGACTCTGTAAGGAGTGCAGAAGTCAGGAAACCCTTTGAGGTTTCAGAGAAACAAAGATTAGGAGGAATAGTGCCTTTGAGCACAGAGCCATAGCTACAAAGGTCGCAGAGGTAGAGAAACTCTTTGGAGAGTTCAAAATCCCGAAAGCTCAAGAGGGACAACGTCTTCAAGAACACAGATGGGAGCCAAAGATATAGATTTCACAGAGAAAGCAAAGGTTGAGACCATTGAGATTCTGGAAAATATTCCCAAGAGAAGGAAGAAAGCGTAAGCTTAGGAAGGAGCTACAACTATCATCATATCTCACATGGATAGCCTATAGCCATTGGATCTAGGAGGAGATGCATGAGGTTTAATCCTCGTATGCAAATAAGAAGAGGATAATTTGGCATTTTGGAGATTTGGGGTTCTAAATTTCAGGAATCCCGATGACAAAAGACTGGGGCACTTCATAATGAAAACCCCGAAGTCACGAAACGTGACTTGCCTTTAGAGTAGAACTTTGGTATTTCGACATATCGGGGTTTTGGATACCGGGAGGTCAAAGGAGAAAATATTTGTCGTGGAGGATTCGCAAAATCACGAATCCCAAAGTCCCAAAAGGTGCACATGGACAAGGTTTTATGGAAATCCATGAAAGGAGCATTTCATTATTTTAGCTACCAGAAGATGCAGAGGTAAGAGTTCAGAACTCTTGACCCATAGTATCCTGAAAGGACCTGAGCCATTGGATCAGGGAGGCTGCAAGCCGTCGATCTTTCTCAAGAGAAGGAGGACCGAAGTTTCAAGATTTCGGTACTTCCGTACTTCGGGTACCAAGAGTATGAGAGGACAAAAAATTGTTGTGCTAGGATTCTTGAAGTTCCGAAACGTGAATTCCCAAAAGCATAGGGAGGAATAGTGTCGGGTCATGAAGACAGGATTAGATTTCGGCATACCGGGATTCGGGATTTTAGAATTCCTGGAGGCAAGGAGTCCGGGCTCTTGGGGATGAAAACCCTGAAGTCGTGAAAGTGTAACGTATCCTTGTAGCGGGATGTTGAAGGCGAGGATTTTGGGATTCGGCATACTAGGGATCCTGCAGACAGAGAACCGGGCAACTTCGCATAAGAAGTCTCGAAGTCGCGAAACGCGACACAACTTTGGAGGAGAAAGCGGCTAGGGATTCGACATTTTGGGGATTGGCATTTCGGCCGACCTAATTACTAAGAGCCGAGGATTTTGGTATTGGAAAACTTAAAGTAGGTTGCGGTCACGGGGAAGTGGTCCCATGGATCGAGATATGGCCCAGGGGGCTAATCGCTGATGAGCGCCATTTCAACATTTCAGCATATCAGATTTTGGAGGATCGAGGAGGCAGAGACTCTCGACAGTAGAACTTGTGAAGTCCCAAAATCTGAAATTCCATTTCGAGAAAAGTTCATGGTCGTGTCTGGAGGCCATGTGCAGGTGAAAATTTGCACCTTGTGAATATTAGTGCAGGTGGAGGTTTTAGGGAATGGACCTGTGGATTCACTGAAGGTTCCAACAAGAACCAAAGGAGTCACTTCGGCTCAAAGTGTATTTGGAATGATCCTGTAGTGGACTCTAGCCCGAGTGTCGGGGGTCTGTGACATCACTTTTCTCCATGGGGATTTGGAGGAAGAGATTTATATGCAGCAGCCACAAGGGTATGAGGTCAAAGGGAAGGAGAATTTGGTATGTAGGTTGAAGAAGAGCTTGTATGGCCTAAAGCAAGCTCCAAGGCAGTGGTATTTGAAGTTTGATAGGTTTATGATAGAACAAGGTTATAGTAGATGTCATTCTGATCGCTGTGTTTATTTTAGCAGACTAGAAAATGGAGGCTATATTATCTTGCTATTGTATGTAGATGACATGCTTGTTGCAGGATATAAATATGCTCAAGAATAAATTAGTCAATTCATTTGCAATAAAGGATTTGGGTGCTGTAAAGAAAATCCTTGGCATGAGAATAACAAGAGACAAAAAAAATTGCAAATTGACATTGTCTCTGGGTGAGTACATAGAGAAGGTGTTGGAGAGGTTTAGAATGCAGAATGCAAAACCAGTTAGTACACCTTTGGCCATCCATTTCAAATTAACTAAGTAAATGTGTCCCAAGACACAGGAGGAGATAGAATACATGTCCAGGGTCCCTTATTCATCAGTAGTTGGTAGCTTTATGTATGCAATGGTTTGCACAAGACCAATATTTCACATGCAGTGGGCGTTGTGAGCAGGTATATGAACAATCCAAATAAAGAACATTGGGAGGCAGTAAAGTGGATTCTTACGTATTTTAGAGGTATTTCTACTCATGCGTTATGTTTTGGAGGTTTAGACACTTTTCTATAGGGATATGTTAATTTAGATATGGCAAATGATAAAGACAGCAGGAGGAGCACCACAGGGTATGCTTTTACTATAGGTGGAACAACAGTAAATTGGATTTTAAAACTGAAAAAGGTTGTTGCACTTTCAACAATAGAGGTAGAGTATGTTGCTACTACAGAGGATAGTAAAGAGATGATTTGGTTACAAAGGGTTATGGAGGAATTGGGAAAGAAGGAGGAGAATAACAAGTTGTACTGTGACAGTGAGAATGCAATTCATCTTGCAAAGAACTCATCCTTCCATTCAAATACTAAGCATATACATTTGAGGTACCACTTCATATGATCTTCCTTGGAAGATGGACATTTGAAATTGGAAATGATACACATTAGCCAGAATCCTGCAGACATGTTAGCAAAGGGAGTAACCAGAGAGAAATTGAGTTCTTGCTTAGTTTCAGTTGGTCTTCAAGAAGGAAGATGAAGATGAGAAATTTACCAGGTCCAAGAAGGTTCATAGTCCAGCATATACAACAGCGGTGGAGTTGTTGAGATCAGTCTCCAAGTGGGAGATTGTTGGTTGTGGAGCCTGATTATGTTCTTGATTTAGAGGTCTTTGATTTCAACCATGTTTATACCCCATGAATACTTTACACCCCAGAAGTATGTACACTCTTCCACGTGGGAGTGTGCAGAGGGGGGGTACCCCCTCTGCGGGATCCGGGGGGCCTATCCCCCTGGCTAGGGGGTTCGGGGGAGAAGCCCCCAAAGGAAAAATTGCCTTGTAATGTGTATTGTAATTTCATTGTAAATCTAGACCGTTCATTATAAGGTCACATATCTAATGGTAGAAATTATGTTAGGGTTTTTTTCCCTAGAAGGAAACCCTCTGTTATGAGGGAAATGTATTGCGGCTATGCATTATGGCGAGTATTGTATTCGGAGAGAGGAGACTGTGAGAGAAAGAAGAGGAAGTTACAACGGGTTTTGCTATAGGTTGTATCCCTTCATTTGCTGGATAATAATAAAGGAAGGACCTGGCAATTTCTCTAGTGGACGTAGCCCACACTGGGTGAACCACGTAAATCTGTGTCTTTAATGTATTGTGTATATTATGTGTTTTGTTTCTGCATTTGTTTTATTTTATTTCTCCACGGTCCTGTTTTTTCTAACACTCTAACCACTTTCTTTGTTTGGCATTCAAACTTGGCTATACAAAAAACTATTTTAGACCGTAATGGAATGTTCTCAACTCAAATATTCCTCAAGACTTAAGTCTCACCCCCTTTTCCCTTTTTCGGTAGAGTCATCCCCCCATCTCTTTTCATCCGAGCCTATATGCGCGTAACAATGCAATATTATATTAATAATTGAGTATAATTACATGGATAGGCACACTATCCTATATACATCTCGACTCACTAGCCTCATACTCATACAAGTTCCCCAACCTCAATACATATACATATACACATACACATATACATATACATATACATATATATATATACATATACATATGCATATACATATACATATACATATATATAAATCAATTATGCACACTACCAGGTCATTACCGCACACTTACTCAAGTGTGCACAACACAGTGCAATGTGCGCACTTACCCAAGTGCGTGCAACACACAAAATGTGCACACCCTGTCTTTATAAAAATCTTCCATGCACTTTTTCAGATGTGAACAACACCCAAAAAAGGTTCCAATGGATCACCAACCTATATATACATTATATGAACCATTAGTACCAACGACTCACTAGCCTATATGTACCATTACAAAGAATCTAGACCAGGCACATCACAAAGCCTGTTGCTTCTTGTCCTTTGATGGTTTTCTTACAAGACATAAAAATGCACATCTTATCAAACCTATCAATTACCACATATAGGTATTCATGCCCTCATCATGTCCTCATAAAATCCCCCAAAAAAATCAGCATATATGCTTTCCCATGACTTTGTAGGTACTAGAAGTGAACTATATAATCCTCGCTTATAGTTACTAGACCTATTGGAAAAAAAAAATATACAACCTTTGATAAACCTAACTACTTCAAATTTCATCTTGGGCCAATAATACTACCTCTACAAGTTGGCAATGGTCTTCCCAATTGTTATCAGATAAATCTGTAGGTGCATACACTAATTGATCTCCCTAGATCCACCTAGATCTAGAACAAAACACACCAGAACATGATGCTTTCCATAAGTTTTAAATATTGAATTTATTAACTAAAGAGGGATAGGTGACATACCATTTAAACGTCGCTTCCTCTTTCCATCACCATCCTAGCTCCATTCCAACGCTCATATAATGATGATCCTGCAAAAGAACGCAACCAACCAAAGTGATAGTAATAACATAAACTCAATATAAGCCTGTGTATGTGATCAAGGAATCATACAATAAAACACAACAAGATCTATAGGAAATAATCATATTACTGTATCATATTAAATGTGAAAGAGAGATTACAACCATGGCCTTGATGTCGTAAGGTCCCTTCCAACTGTCCTTCGTTCCCCACACGCTTCTTGCTCCAAGGATTTTGAAACCATGGATCTAATAGCTACTCACAATCTATCTTGACAAAGCAAATCTCAAAGACACTCTAACAAAGCTAACAATCCCAAGCCAAAAACAACTAACTTTCTCCATGAGAGCCCCTCTCCTTTTATAAGCTGAAGAGGATAAGGTGAGGAGGTTAGGATGATCCCACTAAATCATGAAAGTGAGTAAGATACAAACCATTCGGATGCCACCTCACCATGGAAGTTTATCCTTCTAGAAGCATCGAGAAGATGCTCGTTTTTCCCACATATGATCATTCTCACACCCTACTTATAGAGAAACTTGAGAACCTCTCGCAACCTAGCTATGGTGCAGCCTACGAGAATCAGGCATTCTCACATCCTACCTATATAGCAACCTACAAACATCCTCTTTAATAGGGTTTTTTCAAAGGAGAATGCAACTTCTTCTCTCAGGAAAAGTTCTTCTCCCTTCTTTCTCAGGAACTTAGGCCACTGACCCCTCTGAAGACTACAGACAGGTTTACATCATTAAGAGTCATAGGGATTATGAAAATAATGTATAACAGAGATCCCCCCAAAGTATGAAGTTAAAACATAGTGATAGCTGAAATACTTTGTCAAGTGTGTGTAGGGAACAAGGAAATACAGTACAATAATATATCATCACTAAGGTAGGCATTCCCATACTCAGAATACAAATGACTCAAAGCATAAATGTCGACATGCAAAGATCCATTTCAAGTAAGACAGGTCATGGCCACCAAACATACACTGTGGATCCATGCCGATATGACTCAAATCTGAACATAGCCACCAAAAATACACTGTGGATCCATGCCGATATGACTCAAATCTGAACATAGCCACCAAAAATACACTGTGGATCTATGTGTTAAGGACTCAAATTTGAATATAGCCACTAGACATACAATGTGGATCTATGTAATAGTACACTGAATATACTCCAACGCAACCTGGATCTGTTAGAAAATATCCAGGGTCTTCATCTTCACCACTCTATGTACGAATCTAACCATGCGAATACATGTGACGAAGTCGAACATGGTAGAAACCACTTGATTACCAGTGAATGATGAGAACCATTAACAAGTGCGAGGGAAATCACCATTAATGTCAATGACTCCCAAGGTACACTACTACAATCCAACGAATGTGAATTAATGAGCTGAAGTTGAACACTCAACAGAATCTCTCGATCAGGGATCAATAATGAAAACCCACTGTTGAAAGTGAGGAAACCTTCCATTGAGGCATGCTAGTTCCAAGATACCTATTGGTTTCTAAGTCTAATTCCTGGATAATGAGTTGAAGTCGATAGGAAAAGACTCGTCATAGGAGGGCCTTAATGTATCCCCCATCAATGAAATGAAATAGGTAACAATATTTAAAGTAGATCAGAGTAACAAGTGATTCAGGATTGACTCAAGGATGGTCGACACAATAGAATGCTTAAGGACTACAAAAATGGCCGACGCAATAGAAGGCTTTTCGGGTTGGAAATCTTTTTGAACATATTGACGAAAGGACAACTGTCTTAGAAAATACTGACTCAACAACAGGGATCACAGACCAATTTGTAATCTTATAAAGGAGTATGATCAAGAGACAAGCGGATTTTCCAACCTAGACACAAGGCGAGTGAAAGGGTGTCATGTTCAAAAGTTTCTCTTCCATGGAATACAGGTTTAGACATATTTCTTCCCCAATTTTTTCCCCCACCATTTCTGGCAAGTACCTCTTTATTTTTATGCAAGCTTGAGGAGGATAACATATGCTTGTTGATGTAAGATCATCCTTCGGATGAGTCCCTTGGAGTATGTTTAACGAACTCTAGGAAGGAGTGGTTTGGTCCCACATGGGCCTTTCAATTTTTGTTTTATGAGTCCAAAGAAAGAAAACTCAGAGGTTTTTCATGTTTATAGAGTCTAAAAAACACTTAAAGAGAACTCTCTCAGTTCCTTTTTCGTAAAGTAGTTTGATGAGACCGAAAAAGAGATAAACTATCGCTCAACAGACATTTTCTTCAAATACTTTAATGAGCGGGAAGAGAACAAGGTCGCTCGACAATCTTTTCATATTTAGAGAGTTTGAAAAGAGATTAAAGGGAACTCCAGTGGGTTCCTTTTTCATATAACCTTTACGAGTCCAAAAAAGTGATAAAAGTATACTCGGTTTCATTCTCACGTATTTACGAGCACGAGAAAGAACAAATAATAAGCTCGGTAACTTATTCTCATGTATTTACGAGCATGAGAAAGAACAAAGACTAAGCTTGGGATTTTTTTCATTTTTACACAAGATTTAAAACAAAACAAAACTATGCTTGGACATGGTTTCATTTTTACACAAGCTTGAACCAGAGGAAACTATGCTTGAGGTAAGTGGTTTCATTTTTACACAAACTTGAACCATAGAAAACTCTACTTGGAATTCACAACGCATAACACATGGATGGTTGGTACTTAGCCCCCATCTTAAGAAACTATCATCTCTACTTTAGGATGAAGTCCAGAGGCAGAAATTATTTCCCCCCAAGCTTTGTTTCATCCAACTATGAAGGAGAATGAAATGAAGCTTCAAATACTATACGTAGGACTTGACCCAAATGGAGAGGGGGAAGTTGTTTCATTTTTTAACGAGCTTGACACATGAGAAGAACTATGCTCGTGACTCTAGGTATAATCCCAAGGCCACTATTTAATTTTTAACGAGCTTGAAACAGAAATGGGAACTATGCTTGTAACCTCTGTTTCATTTTTTTTAATGAGGTCACCACAGAGACACAAAACTATGCTCGTAATAGGTTTCATTTTTTAATGAGCTTGAAATCAGAAACCAATGCTCAAGGCTGGTTTCATTTTTAAATGAGCTTGAAAGCGGAAAATCATGCTCAAAGACCTATGTTTCATTTTTTAACAAGGTTTCCTCAGAGACACAAAAACTATCCTTTGAATCTTCTTGATCATGGATTCCAAGAGGACAATGCTCTGGAAGGAGACCATGTCAAAACTCAGTCATGGCTTCCAAGAGGTCTTTGCTGGAAGGAATAAACACACTCTGGAAGGACACCATGTCGAGGGTCATGACAGGAGTAAAGATATCAAGCTCTAATAGCCCTACCAAAGAAATCACCATGTCAACTACCAGATCCAAGTCATCAAAAGTTGAAGTCATGGGAGACAACGCCACATAATTGACCTGTGGTGGGGGTGGTACCGTCTGCATATAAGAACCATTTAGGGAGGTAATCTAGTCAGGGTCAATGAATTAAAGTTGATCAACAATCACAACTCACCCATCATGAGGGAAAGATATCACACGAAAAAGAGTAGACACAATAGCTTTCATGGCATAGACATAATCTTGGCCAAGGAGTAAAGTGAAATCCAAGGGGTCTTGGACTACCATGATGTCAATAAATACATTTTTACCTCCCAAAGTTACAGGAAACTGAGGAAGGGTCCCTAAAGTTTGACTCGTCCTTCTGTTAAAATCTAACAGATTCTACATAACCGGTGCAAGCTGAGGACAACCCAAAGCCTGCCAAGAAATAGAGGAAAAAATACTAATGGACACACCTTCATCTAGCAGAGTCTGGGGAATGCCCTGACCACAAACCTGCACTGTAATATGGAAAGGAATATGAGAGGGAAGACGAGGTCCAATTAGCACATCCCAATTAAAAAGGATGACCTCATTACTTGGAGGGGGTTCCATAGGAGAAGGAGGAATATCCCCCAGCATGGTAGATTCTGTATCAACGAGAAAAACATGGGCAGTATCGGGTTTACTCTCTAGCGAGAGAGTAGGATCGACCACTTGGGTTTCATTCTCCAAGGAGAGAATGGGGTCGACAGGTGGAAACGGATCGACCACTTGGGTGACACTCTCTAACGAGAGATTAGGATCAACTGAGGATGGGATCAGATCGAATGCTTTAGTTTCACTCTCTGAGGGGAGAGTGGGATTGACTGAGGATGGTATCGGATCAACCACATTGTCAATTGGCTCAATTAATTACGTGACCAGATTGACGACATGATCATTAGGATTGACCAACAACAGGTCCAGAGTGATCATTCCATCAACTACAGGGCAGTTGAGAGAAAACTTACGATAAACAACTGGAAGTTGAGGTTGTGAAACAGTCATTTCTTCCAGTAATTTCTAGTCTTTGTCCATACGAGGGAAAAGGTGAGTTAGATGACTCCCTTTGCATAACACACATGGGAACTTGACTCTACTTTTCTTCTTCCTAATGGTATCGTGACTAGTTGACGAGAGGTCATTAGCATGTTGTTCAGAGGCTGACAACATGGGTTGCTCAAGGTGTGTAGACCATACTTCTATAACCTTGGGTAGACCATGGAAATCCTTAAGAAGATGGTTACCCTTACAAAGTCTACAAGGGTACTTGGGCTTACGGGTTGTTTGGGTGATCTTGACATCATCAACACTCCCAACACAATTAACAGTAACTGGTTGTTTTCCAACATGTCCGGCAGTGGTTGGAAGTTTGGATCCTTTCTTATTTTTCTTCTTCTTATTCTTCCTTTTCTTCTTCTTATTCTTCCTTTTCTTCTTCTTTTTATTCATCGAGTTACTAGCTTGAGAGATGTCACTCGACGAAGAAGATGAAAAGGAAGAAGAACTTGGAAGTGAAGAAGGAGAAGAATATCTTACTGGTGAAGACGGTGAAGGATCAACATGAGGTTGAGGTTCTTGGGGGGAAGTTATTACAACCGAAGCACTTACTCCATTTGGGATTACCTGAGTGGAAAACAACCACACCGAAAATCTAATAGTGAGACCTAGAAGGATCAAAGTAGAAATATGAGGAGGACCAATGTTTCCGTAAGAAGGAAAAACAAAAGGTTCCCCTGGAGTATAGGTTCCTTCATTGGTCATTTCGGGAACTGACGCCATTAAAAACAAAAATCCAATCTAGAGTCCACTAGGGAGAACAAATAGCACACGTTAAAAATCTAGTAAGAAAACAAGCAAACAAAACCTTCTCACAATGAGCACACTAGTTGGTGATGAAATCCAACGTCGTGGGAACAAAGTAAGAAGGGGATGAGATAGAGCAAGTGGAAAAGTTACGTTGACGACCCGCTTAATGGACTTACACCCTAGTGCAAGCTACCACACATAATCATGGGTATACCCTCCAAGGATCCCGAGTGATTTTGGCCAACGTCGATTCCAGGTACCGTGAAGACTTGTCCCTCCATAGTCACCTCATGTGAACAACCTAGAGATATAGGCCACTAAGGTTACCAATCACTACAGTGATGCCTAGGGAAACAGTCAACAGTCTGATCCACGCGTAAGGGCAGGGTATCTAGCCTGAAATCAACTTGAAAGGCTTCCACTCATCATTGTGGGTATACCTCTCAAGAGACCCCCATAATACGTGCAACCTCTACACCAAGACCAACAAAGAAGGGTGAGTAACGCTGCCAGTCTCAATGCGACCTTGTGATTGACCCTTGTGTTAGAAGGGCTTCCCAGGACAAAATGCAATAAGTGGATTTAACTGCTCCCTAACTCAAGATTCTATGTTTGTTTGCAACTTTGGAAAGTTATCTTTCACACCTATTCCAAATCCCTACAACTAATCTAATGTAGGTTTGCTACCAGAAAGTATAAAAAATGTCTAATCAGTTTTTTATAAGCGCTTTATTTTATGGCTATTGTTACTCAATAGGAAAATGGCGTGAACAATATGGTGTTTTGACCGACTCGAAATTTATGCAAAGAGATGAAGATGCAATCTTTTCATTTCAATTAAAGCTATGCTACGAGAAGGAGAAAACATTTATCATTCCTAGATGCACAATGTCCCAAAATCTTAAACTCATCAATATCAAGATTCTCAAGAAATGAGAAAAAGGTATTGTACACCAATGCATGATTCATGGTCCCCCCCAGCCATGAGGGGGAGAATTTTTCGGAATTTAAAACCAAAAAATGCCAAGAATCATGCAATTTCGCTACTTCAATTGCAAGGATGCCCCCAATCTAATATAACACAAGAAATTAAATCTTTTTGTTTCAAAAATTTCATTAAAATTAATAATGAACTTTGTTAAAACAAAGAAACCCAAACTAAAAGTTTTCTTTTAAAGCAAACTATTCAGAAGAAATTCGATCTTTCGCTAAACAATTCTAAAGAAAACACACGCTTTGTAATTGAAAGACACTCAAAGCAAGAGACTAATCCTTCAAAACCAAACAAAGAAAATATGGCTAAAAGAAACTCAAAGAATTTCAAGCAGACTGTAAACGGATCAATATAGGCTCCAAAAGTTCAATCCAGCTGATCAAAAAAAAAATGAGCATCAAAAAGACAGGAAGACCTAATCCAAAACTTTTACAAATGAGTTTGCAGCCTGGTAGTGGGGTATAGTGCGAGAATTAGGGATTCTCACAGTCTAGATATAGGCAGGTTGTGAGAAGGTCACACTGAACTGAACAGTAGGGTGTGAACATCAATGATTCTTGCAAGCCACATAGAGGTACATTGCGAGAAGGTTTGTAATCAAGAAAAAAATGGAAAAAGGACAAAAATTTTGAGTGAACTTTCAGATCCAGAGAGTTTGGATGGATCTCCCACAGACTCAAAGACCATAAATCAAGCAATCAAAGCAAGGGAAACTAGACTAACTCGAAAACAATCTGTTCCCCAGTATGGTCACCAATTTTGTTATCGGATAAATTGGTAGGTGCAGACACTAACTGATCTCCCTAGATCCACCTAGATCTAGAACAAAACACACCAGAACATGACACTTTCCTTAAGTTTTAAATATTGAATTTATTAACTAAAGAGGGATAGGTGACATACTATTTAAACATCGCTTCCACTCGCCATCGCCATCCTAGCTCCATTCCAACGCTCATATAATGATGATCCTACAAAAGAACGCAACCAACTAAAGTGATAGTAATAGCATAAACTCAATATAAACCTATGTATGTGATCAAGGAATCATAAAATAAAACACAACAAGATTTATAGGAAATAATCATATTACTGTATCATATTAAATGTGAAAGAGATATTATAACCATGGCCTTGATGTCGTAAGGTCCCTTCCAATTGTCCTTCATTCCCCACACGCTTCTTTCTCCAAGGATTTTGAAACCATGGATCTGATAGCTACTCACAATCTATCTTGACAAAGAAAATCTCAAAGCCACTCTAACAAAGCTAACAATCCCAAGCCAAAACAACTAAATTTCTCCATGAGAGCTCCTCTCCTTTTATAAGATGAAGAGGATAAGGTGAGGAGGTTAGGATGATCCCACTAAATCATGAAAGCGAGTAAGATCCAAACCATTCGGATGCCACCTCACCATGGAAGTTTCTCCTTCTAGAAGCATCATGAAGATGCTCGTTTTTCCCATGTATGAGCATTCTCGCACCCTACTTATAGAGAAAACCTGTGAACCTCTCGCAACCCAACTATGGTGCAGCCTGCGAGAATCAGGCATTCTTGCACCCTGCCTATATAGCAACCTGCAAACATCCTCTTTAATAGGGTTTTTCCAAAGGAGAATGCAACTTCTTCTCTCAGGAAAAGTTCTTCTCCCTTCTTTCTTTAGGAACTCAGGCCACTGACCCCTCTGAAGACTATAGACAGGTTCACATCATTAACGGTCATAGGGATTACGAAAAATAATGTATAACACCAACACTAAAATATCCAATAAACTTGGAAGTATGAGCCTCCCTTATCAATTAAACTCTTTCTTCCTTTAGCACACACAACTTCCCCATCTTATAGAGTAACCCATATTCAATATGGTAATCAATGTTACTGTGTCCATATGTCATTTTTTTATGACCTTGGAGTTGTTGATACACCCCCTTTAATTCCCCATCATTGTCATATTATGCTTCTTCATGGGTAAATGGATTCATGTGAATAATGACTCTTAGAGATGTGAATTTGGGTGTTGGCAGCTTTGATAATGGATCAACCAACTTGGTGGTATTTCCCTTCTGATACTTGATCACTATATGAATTTGTTAAAAAAATCCCATCCACTTCAAATGCCTTTCTTGGTAGATCTTACTATGAGTCCATAAGTACTTTGAAGGCTAGCAGTCAATATGGATAATTGTCTCCTTTCCCAATAAAGTGTTTTTAGTTCTTCATTCTTTCACTGGAGATAATAGTTCCTTGTCATGTTTAAGGTATTTTAGTATTTCTCCATGGGATAGCTCTGAATGATAGAAAATCGACCTTTTCTTTTTTGTAATTTCCCCCTTAGCATACCCATAAACATTGATTTCCACTTCAAATGGATTTTGTAAGTTAGTTAGTGCTTGGACAAGGGCTTGACTAATCTTATGCTTCAATTCTTCAAATGCTTTTTGTTTATTTTTACCCCACTAGTAACTCTTACCACTAGCTATTGTAGCATGAAGTGGTGTTACCAAACCTGAAAATGACATTATGTACTTCCTTGAGTATTGTGCAACTCGCACGAAACTCCTAACTTCAATGATATTAGTAGGAATAGTAAATTTAAGGTTGTCCTCTATCTTTTTAGGATCAATATTCAACTCATCTCCATCAATCACATGCCCTAAATATCCCAAGGATTTCTTAGTAGACTTACGCTTCTTTGTGTTCACTAGTACTTCGTGTTTTCTTATGTTCTGTAACACTTGATGCTCCTCCCAAGTGGAACTAAAGATCAAGTTGTCATCTAAATTTACCATGAAAAATAAATTTATAAGTGGTTGCAACACATAATTTATTAAGCATATAAAATTAGTTGTCCCATTACTCAAACTGAAAGGTGTTACAATTTTGTACAAACCTTGATTCACCTTGAAGGTAGTTTTGTTGGCATGTTTTACAGACAATGTATTCTTGTCATTGATGGAAAGTAAAACAAAAATGATGTCATGTCTATAGGAAAGAACAAAAACAATGATATTATGCTGACAGGTAGAGTGTGCTTGTCATTGATGGCAAGATCAGAGTGTGCATCAATGGAAAAACAGAAAAAAAATCAAGCTTAGGAGGAATTAGCGCAGAGTCGATCACAGTGCCTAAGCTCGGGAGGAGAAGCATCAGTGATCATTGGATCCCATTTAAATTCCCAAAAGAAGGAGGACCGTTAGATCTAATTGTAGACAAGAAGAACGCATAGAAGAGGAGGACAGATCTCAGGCGTCAGATCTAAGTGTAAGTTCTGACCATCGTTGGATCAGGGAGAACCTGCACATTCATTAAAGTGAAAGGAGAAGTAGGTATACAAAATCCCGAAAGAAGGAGGACCATCCATCTATGGGCAGGACATGTGGACACATATCAACATTTCACTGACTGGAAATTCAAAGGTATGAAATGCTCCATCCTTTCACCTCTCAAACTTGCGATATGTGAAATCGCAAAATAATCTCAACCGTTAGATTGAGGCCAAATATGGACCATTGATCAGGCACAACAAAGGCTCATGGAGTTGTGAGGTCTCGATAAAATCTTGACTGTTTATCTAAGAGGGATGCGTGGCAGAAGATCAGAGCATGTCAAAGACTCCATTTCGGGGTTTCGTGAATCACGACTTGGAGAAGCAAGAAACAATACCACAGGAATGCCGAAATCGTAAAATGCAAAATCACGAAATGATCTGAGCCATCAAATCAAGGGTTGATTTGGACCATTGATCCCACACCATTTCAGAGTTTCATGGATCGGGAGTTGGAAGCATCAAGAACATTCACCATTTTCAAAATCGCGAAATGATCGCGAAATGATCTGAGCCGTTGGTTCGAAGAGATCATGGACCATTGATCCGACCCCCTTCGATGTATTGGAGACCAGGATTCCGGTTACCGGGATATGGAGAAGTCAGAGACTCTCAACATCAGGAGTCCCAAAATGCCGAAATGAAAAATCTCGAAAGGCACTTTATGGACAAGCGCTTGGTCATGGCCATGGTCATATAAAGGAAGGAGCTAGTGCAGAAAAGCTCTGTTTCAGAGTTTCGGAGATCGCGACATGGACTGGAAAGACACTTGGCCACAGGAAATCTGAAATGATGAAATACAAAATAAAGACAAGCTTATGAAGATCATTCAACAGTGCAGATGAAACTGAAGGAGATCGGAGGGCTACTATTGCACGACACAGTGAAACTGCCAGAAACCAGTGATGAGTTCTACCAAAGGGCTCGAAGACACTTTGAGGTGATTGAAAGAGGAGGTGAAGAGTCTCAAGAGATCATCCAGTAGAACAAAGAGTGTTCGTGGACGTGATTGACAGCTAGATGTGCGTTGGAGCATGTAACTACAACAGAGAAGATGAAGAATCTGGACTGCTGGTTATGCAAAGAAAATTCTCAGCATGACACCTAGTGATGATGGACACATGTGCTAAACAAACAAAGAATCTGAAGAGTTTCCATGATGAACAGGAAGAGAACTTGACATGTAGAGGATTGCGCACATTGCATGCATAAGGTGCACAGAAGCTATAAGTACAAGGTACAGAGAAGAGAAAAGGTTGTTGCTGCTGTTGAGAGTGATTCGTTGTTGTTGCTGAGGTGAAGTAATGCTTGAGTAAAGAAGTAAGGGGAGTGCAACAACATAAATGGACAGAAAACAAAAGGTGCATTGAAAGGGAATGGCACACAGAGAACAAAAGGCAGGAGAATATAAAGGGCAATGGATGCATGCAGGAAGACAGTGAGGAAGACTAAGTAGCGAAATCTTGCAGAACAGTGATGAGACTAGTAATCTGTTATTGAACACTATATCACCGTAATAGGCTTCATTATTTCACATTAATAATCTAGGGTGGAAGGGAGGTGCTAGAGAGGACTGTTGTCCTCATAGGTTCAAGTGGGTGCTTGAACACAGGGAGTTGTAGCTTCCATCTGGTTGTAGCTAGAGAAACCAGGGTGGCAGGGTGGTGCAAGGGAGAACTTTTGTTCTCTATTTTACAGGTTGGTGCCTGTATGATTGGAAGTAGGTGCTTCCATCCAGTTGGTGCTGGAACACTTGGGGAGTTGGTGCTTCCTTCTAGTTGGTGCTAGAGAAACCAGGGAGATGGTGCTTCCTTCTAGTTGGTGCTAGAGAAACCAGGGAGTTGTAGCTTCCTTCTAGCCGGTGCTAGAAAATCCAGGGAGTTGGTGCTTCCTTCTAGCGGGTGCTAGAGAAAATAGAGAGTTGGTGCTCTTAGAAAGTTGCAGCTTGCAAAAACAAAGGTTGTAGACTCACAATGAGTCAATGCTCATATGTAATGTAGAGAATGTAAATAATACTTATCATATAAAGAAGAAGAGGTTTTTACCCTATATGGGTTTCCTCAGGAAATATCTGTCTCTGTGTTTCTCATATATGTGACTAATGTTGAATGTTCCATTGTTTATTTCCCTGCATTATTGTTATCATCATTGAGTGCCTTGTAAAGATTTTAAAAGAAGCATAATTGTTTAAGCACGATGACAACTGATTCACCTCCCCCCCCCTCTCATTTGTCCAACAATTGGTATCAGAGCCAACCCCTTTTATCTAAGGGTAGATCCTAGAGCTTAAACATGTCAATCCATAAAGGAAATTCAACCAATAAGGCCCCTCTATTCAATGGAACAAACTTTGCCTTCTGGAAAGTTAGAATGAGAACCTACATAATGGCTTTAGGTGCAGATGTCTGGGATGTAGTAGATATTGGTTATGTAAAGCCAGTTGTGTTAGCTAATAAGGATGACAAACTAGAATTTAGCTTCAATGCTAAGGCTATGAATGCTATTTTGAGTGGGCTTGCAGAAGTAGAATTCATAAAATTTATGCACCTAGGAACTGCCAAAGAAATGTGGGACAAACTCATTAGCAGTTATGAAGGTAATGAGAAGGTAAAGGATGCCAAGATTCAAACCTACAGAATACAGTTTGAACAGTTGAAGATGAAGGAAGATGAAACAGTTGGAAAATACTTTATGAGAGTAGAAGAAATGGTAAATGCAATAAAATCACTTGGTGAAACAATTGAGGAACCTTCTTTGGTTCAGAAAATCTTGAGATCTCTCCCAGATAGGTTTAACCCAAAGGTATCTTCTATAGAATAACTTAATGATCTAAAAACCTTGGATTTTGATCAACTTCTAGGAACATTGACTGCTTATGAAATGAGAATAGTTAAATATAAACCCACCTCCAGAGAAGCATCATTCAAAGCAGACAAGAATGAGGATTCTGAGCCCGATGAAATTGAAGAAAAATTTGTGAAGAGATTGAAGAAGGGATCAGGCAAATACAAAAGTAAACTACCTTTCAAGTGTTTCAACTGTGGTAGAATAGGTCATTTTGCAAATAAATGTCACCACAAAAGAAAGGATCAGGCATATGATTATGAGGAGAAGCATAAACACGGATTTTTTTTTAAAGAAAATAACTTTAAGAAGAAAAGTCTTTGCGTAAACAATGAGGATGATCCTTCAGATGATGAAGACTATGAATCCCCTATTGAAGATAAAATAAATGAATTCATACTTATGGCCAAAGAGGATTATGATAATGACAGCACAGGAAGTGAAGTTAATGAAGAAGAAGTTGTGGTTGACATGGAAGGAGAACTGATCAGTGAACTGGAAGAGATTGACAAACTAAGAATTAAGAACATAAAGCAAAGACAATTGTTGATACAGTTCGAGAAAGACAGTAAAGAACCTGATGAAGACCTTGTCCTACCAAAAGTAGAATTAGAAGAGGCAAAGAAAATCGAAGACATTCTGAAATGACAGTTATCAGAAAAAAAGGAAAGATGTGAATCATTAGAACAAGAAGTAGTGAAAACTAGGAAAGAGATGGAGAAATTTCAAGCCTTGTACAATCAGAATCTGTCAAGTATCAAAGCCTCAGAAGGATTAGCCACCATTCTGAATCAGCAAAGGAATCCAAAGCTAAAATTTGGTTTGGGTTATGAAGAGGGATCAAGCAGTGGTAAGCCAGGAAATGAAGAACCCATCAAGTTTGTCAAAAGTACAACCAATAACAACAACAAACCTGTAGAAACAAAGGAAGACAATCAGTCGCCCAGGACAAGTAAAGAAAAAGGTTCTAGGACCGAATCTGTAGGACAAAGAAACAATGTGCTCTTTGTTGAAATACGTCATCAACATGGAAGAAATTGATTTGTTCAGAAAAGACAACCTTTTCCCAGGTACAAAGAATTTTTCTATGGTTATTGTTTCTACTGTTCTAATTTTGGTCACAAAGCTGTAAATTGTTCCTTTAGACTTAGACATGAGCAATTAAGATTTCGAAGGAATAAAAGCTTCCCACAACAAAGAATGATACAACCAAGTGACAATCTTTCACAGACTGCAAATTGGCAAATTAAGTCTAGGGACATGCAACTAAGGAGGCCAAGAAATAATCAACAGTCAATGAGTAGAAAACACTGCAACAATAAGTTTGACCTATTGAATAATGAGATTGAATGCTATACCTGTCATAACTTTGGACATAAATCTATTGACTCTCGGTTAAGGAACTATGAACCAGATTCGAAATCCCTGCTGAAAATGTCAAGTTTTGGAAGAAGAAGGAAAGTGACAAGTGTGGATTAGTGTTGTCCTCTCAAAGAAAAATGAACCCTTGGTATATAGACAATGGATGCTCCAAACACATGACGGGAGACAAAGGCAAGTTTCTATCTCTAAGTGAAAGAAAATAAGGAAATGTAACCTTTGGAAATGATGCTCCAGGGAAAATAAAGGGCAAAGGGATGGTGAGCTTAAGTAATGGAAAAGGAAAATCCTAAGTTGTTCTACTTGTAGATGGGCTGAAACATAATCTTCTCAGTGTAAGTCAAATGTGTGATAGAGGATGTGAAGTGGTGTTCACGTCCAAGGACTGCAAGATAAAATCTATAACCTCAGGACAAGTGGCCAAAGGCATAAGGACAAAAAATAATGTATATGTGCTAAAAGAAAATAGAGAAGAATGTCATCTAAGTAGACATGATGAAAGCTGGTTATGGCATAGGAGACTTGGACATCTAAATTTTGACCACTTAATCAAACTCAAAAAACTCGAGGCAGTAAAATATCTTCCGAGGATATCAAAGCCCCAAGATTCAATGTGTAAACCTTGACAAGTACGGAAGCAAAACAAGACACAGTTTAAGTCCAAGAGCGTTACTTCAATAGAGAAACCACTCCAACTAGTTCATATGGATTTATGTGGACCATCAAGATAGGAAGGCACAGGGAAAGAAAACTACTTCATGCTGATTATCGATGATTACTCCAGACTTACTTGGGTTGCCTTTCTCAAAGAAAAAGTTGAAGCATTTGAGAAGTTTAAAATATTTAAGGCTTTAACAAAGACTCAAACATGCAAGAGGTTAAAGGTAGTAAGATCAAATCGGGGAGGAGAGTTTATATCAAGAGACTTCAAGGAATTCTATGATGAGCATGGGATCAAGAGAGAATACACAATCCCAAGAACTCCACAACAAAATGGAGTTGTTGAGAGTCAAAACAGAACAGTACAAGAAATGGCCAGGTCAATGATGAATGAGAAGAACATTGGCCAAACCTACTGGGTAGAAGCAATACACACAACAGTACATGTTCTTAACAAAGCTCACCTCAGACCACAAAGTGACAAGACACCTTATGAACTATGGTTTGGAAGACCTGCCTCAATCAAACACTTCAAAGTCTTTGGGAGTAAATGCTACATAAATAATAATGATGAGAACCTTGAAAAATATGATGACAGGGCTGATGAAGGTATCTTCTTAGGGTATGTGACGCAAGATCGTAAACCCCCACGGTCCGATCCGCTCTCTCCAGGACCCTCTTCCTCCTCGGCCTGAAGAACTAAAAGGTTCTTCTGATCCTCTTCCGAGAATCCTTCGTACCCATAGTGACTCTTCCACTCACGCGATACTCCCTTCGTTGGTTATTGGAGGATCGGCTCTCACGACTTCGCGAGTTCAACCGTTGAATACTAGGCCCTCGGTTCCCCGAGGCCTGATGTCTTTGTTCAACGCTGACTTTCCCTCGGCGTATCGGGATTTCACCTAATCGCGACTTCGTGACTCGCGAGCCCACTCTCTTGATCCTTTGACTCCCGAGACCCGATGTCCCGAGATCACCTGCCACGTCACCCGACTATGGCCCACACTGTGCACGAGATTGTCGGGACTTCGCTTCTCGCGATCTCACAATATTCCCTCACGAAAAATAGGAGTCTTGCCTTGCGAACTCCCGATGTGTCCTATCCACGAGTTGAGTCACTCTCCTTGTGATCTCGATCAACAGCTTCTATCCAATCTGAGCCTTGAACCTCTTTTCCCTGTACTATAGACCTCACGTCCACTTTTCCTCCTTACGCAAATCCCGAATAAGAAACGTCTCTCCACGAGACCCGTCCGCCAACCTGCTCACTTCTCCTTGCAACTTGTTTGCGAATGTTCTCTCCACTACTCTTCGACTACTTCGAAGGCCTATCTTTCCTGAGCTTTCACAGCTTCTGAGCTTCTTCTGGAAACTCCCTACACTAACTCCTTGCAGATGCCCTTCAACCACATCAATTGTTGAGGGTTTCTGACCCTGCGCACTACTGCAGCAGCAATCTATCAATGCCTTAGCTTAGAACCACAACTCTAAGACCTCGGCTAGCATGCGCACGTCTTGCATGGCTCTAACTACTCAAAACCAACTTCTGGGTGAACGAGAATGAGAGTTAAACTGTTGAGCCTCATCAACGCACTCTATGCGGATGAATTCAACTGCACTCTATGCAGGAATCTCCTGGCTCAAATAGAGAAACAATTGAAACTCATTCCCTCATTCTCTCAGGTTTCGAACCTGCCATGAAATCACATACGTAGCATATAGAAGATAGGCAAAACAAGAAGCAAATATGCAACAACATAATATCAACAATACACAGAGAATAATCACAGCCATGGAATTGAATCAAAGACTCCTTTCTATTAATTCAATTTGTACATGGGTGTTCTCCACAAATTCTTTGTTTTCTCTCTTCTTGCTTCTGTTTCTCATATGAATGCTTGATAATGATACAATGATACAAAGGAGGGTGCCTATATTCCGTTTTCCCTCACGAAAGTAAAACTGTCTAATCTAGAATTAATTGTTTTATCTACCTGCATTAAATCTAATAAATGTATCAACTACCTAAGGATGAGAGATTATCTGCTCAAGGTCCGTTTACATATACAAGTGCGCTTCATCACATCAATGCATTAATGTTTGGCGCAACATATCAAGATGTTTCAAAATTTGGTGACGGCGCTGTCCAGCTGTATTTTCTGCTCCATGCACTAGCTTGCTTGATGAGACGTGGATGCTCCTACATCATACTCCTTGGCTCAAAAGATTTCATGGGATCCTTTCCATGAGCTCCTGCACAGTCTTCCCATGCTCCTGTATCACTGCCTCTGTCTCCCAGCTGGCATCCTCCACTGGGTGATTCTTCCATTTCACCAGGTATTCAAAATATTGCTTTCTCCTGGTCTTCCTGCCAACTCTTTTATCCAGTATGCACTCCATCTGAGGCTTCTGTGCAACTGGTAATTGCTTCTGCCACTGGACCACTGGTTCCTCCATTCTAGTGTCTGCTTCTCCAGCCCTGTAGGGGTATAAATCTGAAACATTAAAAATCGGAGATATCCCGATGCCCTCTGGCAAGTCAAGCTCATATGAATTTTCACCAAATCTCCTCAGGACTCTGCATGGTCCGATCTTTTTCATTTTGAGCTTGTTATATGTCCCCCTCGGGAACCTTTCCTTCCTTGAGTGCGCCAGAACCATATCTCCAACGTCAAACTGAAGTTGTCTCTTTCTCTGATCGGCTCTGCACTTATACTCCTGATTCGCCTTCTACAGTCGTTGCTTCACCTGCGTGTGAAGTTCCTGCATCACCTCCACAAATTCTTCAGCCCTCGCGCTACTGGTTTCAGCCTGTTCTGACTCCCTGAGCTCAAAAACTCCTCTCGGTTGTATCCCATACAAAATTTGAAATGGGCTCTTACCTGTACTCCGATTCACTGAATCGTTGTACGTGAACTCTGCCTGTGGTAAGATCTGATCCCAACTGCTGTGGTGCTCCACCACCAGGCTCCTCAACAGATCTCCCAAGCTTCTGTTAACTACTTCTTTCTACCCATCCGTCTACGGATGATATGTTGAACTGAATGCCAAGTCAGTCCCTATATTCTTCCATAGCGTCCTCCAAAAATGACCTATGAATTTTGTATCTCGATCCGAGACTATGCTTCTCGGCAATCCATGCAATCTGACGATTTCTTTGAAAAAAAAAATTGCGATGTGGGTTGCATCGCTGGTCTTCTGACATGGAATGAAATGTGCCATTTTCGAGAACCTATCTACCACCACAAAAATGGAATCAACTCCTCATTGTGTTCTTGGCAAACCCAACACAAAATCCATGCTAATGGCTTCCCATGGCCTTTCGGGTATAGGCAATGGCTGATAGAACCCTGTGTTCTGCTTTCGGCCCTTCGCATGTTGACATATCCTACACTTGTCAACAAACCTCTTTACATCAGCTCGCATGCCTGGCCAATAATATGATTCTCTCAGCTTGGCGAATGTTTTGTCATGTCTGAAATGACCTGCTAATCCACCGCTGTGTTTTTCCTGCACCAAATTCTCCCTCATGGAGCAATTCGATATGCACAGCTGATTGCCTTTGAACAACAATCCTTTCTGGATCATATATTCAAGCCATGGAATCCGATCCCTGAGAACTGGATTCTCAGTTGCCTCGTAGGCTTCCCCAAAATATGCATCACCTGCATACATATCCTTGAGGTTTTCAAAACCCAAGGTTTTGACTCTGAATTTCCGCAGCAATAAACACTTTCTGCTCAAAGCGTTGGCTACTTTGTTAGCAGTCCCAGAAATGTGCTTGATGACAAATGTGAAATTTTGCATGTATTCTACCCACTTCGCATGCTTTTGATTCAGCTTCTCCTGCTGACTTACAAACTGTAATGCATGATTATCGCTGTACAAAACGAATTCCTTGGGTACCAAATAATGCCTCCACTTCTTCAATGCCTGTATGATGGCATAAAACTCTTTATCATACGTGGAGTATTTCAACTTGGCATCATCCAACTTCTCGCTGTAATATGCCACAGGTCTGTCATCTTGACTTAAGACCCCTCCAACAGCATACCCACTGGCATCACACTTCACCTGGAAGGTTTTCCGAAAATCAGGCAACACTAACACCGGTTTCTCTGTTATCTTTTGCTTCAACAGATTGAAGCTTCTCTCAGCCTCTGTTGTCCACTGCAAATTTTTATGCCGCTTCTTCCCCGTATCCATCATCGCGGCGCTAATTCCACTAAATTTTCGAATGAACTTCCTGTAGAAACTAGCGAGTCCATGGAAACTTCTTACCTCAAAAGCATTCCTCGACGATGGCCAATTCCTGATTACATCCACCTTCTCAGGATCCATCTTCAACTCATTTGTCGATATTACAAAACCCAGATATATGAGTTTTGTCTGCATGAAGGAACACTTCTTCAAATTGATCAGCAGTTTTTCCTGCTGTAGCCTTCTCATCACAGTGGCTAAATGCCTCAAGTGTTCATCCTTTGTCTTGCTGAAAATCAATATGTCGTCTAGATACACGACCAAAAATTTGCCAATGAATTCCCACGGGACTTCATTCATCAGCCGCATAAATGTGCTCGGCACATTTGTCAAGCCAAACGGCATGACCAGCCATTCGTACAAACCCTTGTTTGTCTTGAATGTTGTTTTCCACTCATCTCCCTCTCTCATCCGGATCTAATGATATCCGCTCTTGAGATCAATTTTGGAGAAATAATTTGCCCCGCTTAGGCATTCCATCAAGTCATCCATCCTTGGCAGTGGAAATGTGTACCTGATGGCGATTTTATTAATCGCTCTGGAGTCTGTACACATCCTATAGCCTCCATCTTTCTTCGGACTCAGTACTGTCGGAACAACACATGGACTGAGACTCTCCCTGACCAGTCCTTTATCCAGCAGATCCTGTACCTGCCTTTTGACTTCCTTGTTCTCCTGAGGTGTCAACCTGTATGCTGCCTTGTTTGGCAAACTTGCTCCAGGTATGAGGTCAATATGGTGACTCACACTCCTCACTGGTGGCAACGAACGAGGTAGTTCGTCCACGATGATATCAACGAACTCTCCCAACAGTTCCTAAATCTCATCTGGTAAGTCGTCCACTCTTGTGCTTGTCAGGACAATTCTTGGCTTCCTGACAACAAAGAACTGTGGATCTTCATTCTTCTCCATCTCTGTGAGAAGTTCTTTTCCACTCATGAGAAGTATGGTACTGCTCACTTCCGGCTTCACTTCTTTGTCCTTTACCGGATGCAATGTATGCGATCTCCCATCCTTCTCTAAGGTGTATGTGTTCATCCTCCCGTCATGAACCACATTTCGGTCATACTGCCATGGTCTCCCCAATAATACATGACAGACATCCATGGGAATGACATCACACAGGATCTCATCCTTATATTCACCCATTTTAAAATTAACCAAGCATTGTTTTGTAACACGTACCTGGTGTCCTTTCTGCAGCCATGACACTTTGTATGGACTCGGGTGCTTAGTTGTCTCCAGCTCCAGTTTCTCCACCATCTCGGTCGAAACGAGATTATAAGTGCTTCCGCTGTCCACTATGACCTTGCATTTCCAGCCCTTGGTCTTGCAAGTCGTCCTGAACAGTCTGCATCTTTGCACTATGTCCTCCACCTCTTTCTCAGGTTTCAAGAGAACCTTGTGCACTGTCAGTGACTTCCCACTTCCAGTGTCTTCGTCTTCCACATCACGCCTTTGCACCTCTGCAACATGAGATTTTCCCCTGTCCATATTCCTGTCTGGATATTCCATGGCTTTGTGACCGTCTTTACCACACGTAAAACATGTGATAATTCCTCCTCGCCCCCTTCCTCTACCTCGGGTACGAGGAAATGTGTTGGCATCCGCATATCTGTCACTCTGCTCGGTATGCTGCCTCCTCGACTCAGCATATTTTTGCTTCTGCTATGAGGTTCCTCCTCTTTCAACTTTTCCCTGAGGCCTCTTCCAATCCTCCTTGGGCTTCTGGGCTCTTTCTTGGGAAACTGCTTTGCCTCGGGGCTGGCTCCTACCTCGCCCTCGTTGTCCTTTCTTGAGGCTCATATTCTCCTCGGATTTTAGAGCCATCTGGTATGCATCTTCAACTGTTCGGATGGTAACCATGCTTAGCTCGTCCTGAATGTCATACCTAAGACCATTCAGGTATCTTGCCACCTTTTCTTCATCACTCTCTCGGTGACCTGCTCTGATGTTGAGCCTGTAGAATTCCTCGGTGTATTCTCTCACCATCATCAACTTCTGTCTCAGGTTCTGCATGCGCCTAAATAGAGTGATCTGAAGTCTCTGGGGATGAACTTTGCTTTCATCTTAGCGATCATCCGATCCCAACTCTTGATTTTATGTTTTCCTTTGCAGCGCCTATCTGCCTGCAACTCATCCCACCATAAGGCTGCATGTCTTTTCAGCTTCGTGATAGCATGCCTCACTTTCTTGTCCTCTTCAATATCCTCATAATCGAAGTAGGTGTCGAGTGCTCGGATCCAATCCAGCAACTCCTCTGCATGTAGACTCCCCTCATAAACGGGAATGTCCATCTTTGTCTTCGAGCTCATTCTCGTGATGGCTTTGATCAACCTCTCGGTTGAAGCATCCTCTACTGAGACCTCTTCTGCCTCGTGTCCAGCTTCCTCTTCCACCTCAGAATCGCTAAATTCTCCAGCACCGACTCCACGCCTTTGGGTGGTCTCCATCTCTTCGAGTCTCGCCCTGAGATCTCGTATTTGACGCTCCATCTCTGGATTCCCTGTCGGCCTTCCTCTTCTTCGGGCATCCCTGTATTCACGATCAGGTGACTACCTCTCTCTCCTGGGTAGCATGATGTACTTCTATATCTGCTACAGAAAACAGAGACGTACCATCTCTGATACCACTCTGACGCAAGATCGTAAACCCCCACGGTCCGATCCGCTCTCTCCAGGACCTTCTTCCTCCTCGGCCCGAAGAACTCAAAGGTTCTTCTGATCCTCTTCTGAGAATCCTTCGTACCCACAGTGACTCTTCCACTCGTGCGATACTCCCTTCGTTGGTTATCGGAGGATCAGCTCTCGCGACTTCGTGAGTTCAACCGTTGAATACTAGGCCCTCGGATCCCCGAGGCCCGATGTCTTTGTTCAACGTTGACTTTCCCTCGGCGTGTCGGGATTTTTCCTAATCGTGACTTCGCGACTCACGATCCCACTCTCTTGATCCTTCGACTCCCGAGACCCGATGTCCTGAGATCACCTGCCACGTCACCCGACTATGGCCCACACTGTGCACGAGATTGTCGGTACTTCACTTCTCGCGATCTCGCGATCTTCCCTCACGAAAAATAGGAGTCTTTCCTCGCGAACTCCCGATGCGTCCTATCCATGAGTCGAGTCACTCTCCTTGTGATCTTGATCGACGACTTCTGTCCAATCTGAGCCTTGAACCTCTTTCCCCTGTACTATAGACCTCACGTCCACTTTTCCTCCTTACGCAAATCCTGAATAAGAAACGTCTCTCCATGAAACCCGTCCGCCAACCTGCTCACTTCTCCTTGCAACTTGTTCGTGAATGTTCTCTCCACTTCTCTTCGACTA
>JASDQU010102394.1:319717-347467 GCA_032191745.1 Picea mariana
AGTGTGGGCCCCTTTGCTATTGTGGCACCTCCTCCTTGCATCAGCCCCCCTCCTCTTGCCACCTATGTTCCACTAGGCCTCTTGTCCACCAGTCACATCACTCGCTTCCCCCTTGTCTCGTTATGAAACAATTGCCTTCCACTCACCCTCATGGAATATCATTTTCCATTTTGCTCCCTCTTGTCTTCCCACACCTGTCCCTCTCCCTACCACGTTGTCCCATCATAAGAGACGTGCTCTCCCTCGAATAATCACATATTCACCACCGTATCTCCATGGCCCCCAAAATATCTGCCACATCCATCCACTAGCCTCTGCTCATCTCACTTCCACAACTAGTATGCCAAATCACCCCAGCCTGGTCACTGCTCATCTGCTGCTTCCCGTTAGGTTCCCCAGCCTTCGCTTTTGCCTCCATGTCTTACCATGAAGTCGTTTAGCAGATCTAGGTGGCATCATGAGAAAGCCTCCACATCCCAAAGGTATAGAGTTGACCGGGGATGTTTATGAACCCATGGAAGTAGTTATTGAAGCGGTTGGTGGTGGGTGGACATCATTTCCACCATAAATGGAAAGCCAAGGAGAGGACTGTCAGCTTGTCAACTCCTTGCAAGCCTATTCTGGAACACAATGGCATCTGACCGAAGTGCACGATTGTCCAAAGACTACATGGGCAGTCTACCAGTAATCATGCATATGTAATTCCTTCAATGTATTAACCTGAAGCTGCTACTAGGTTTTTATCCGAGTATATGTAGGCATTTTTTCCATTTTTGTAAGCATCATTGGTAGAGCTAAGTTCCAAGATGTAAACGTTTTGATGAAGCACTTGTTCTCCCCTGGTTATGTATCTACATGTGAAATTTCACATTTAATGACAGTCAGCTTCTTATTCCATCTAGTTTCCATCTAATATTGAAAGAGTTCATGATTGACTGAGTCACATGAAGCATTGTGACAGTGTTATATAAATGTTTTATGGTAATGCTGTTATGATTTCTTTCATTTTTCTTGTGATTTGAATGCAAGAAGTTCTTATGTTCAAGTTTTTCCTCTTCGGGTTGTTGAAAGATTGATTCCTACAATAGACCTTTGCATTTTCTCACTGAAGTCTTCCTCCTACTCACCCTCATTACAACTTACTGTCTGAAGTTAAATTAAGACCTCACCTATTCATGCATAGCCTAGTCCAGGATTCTGAGTTAAAATGATACTGTCCTGAGTTTAATTCCAGACGATCACCCTTTTATAAACAAATCATGACATAAAATGATGGGTATCTGGCTTACTCCTATTGCAATCCAGGAGTGACTCCTGGTGCTAACATTTCTGGTGACGTTTCCAGGGAACAAAGTTTAAGATTTTCCCCAGGATTGAACGACATTGAGCCTCTGATCCTGAAGGTGCATCAGGCATCAGAGCCCTAGAATATTGCTACTGTGCACTTGGCGACTCCATTGTGACAAATCCACTATGGTGGGCCTACTGTTTCAGTTGTGGCTTCCAGAGGAAGGTACATGATGTCCATTCCTCAGCTGTCTCTAGCTACGCCTGAAGCTGATCCAAAAAAGATTATCAGAAAGGGAAAATCCTTTGGAGGAGGAGATTCTACTACTAAACTAGGTATTTCTGATAACTTTCCATCTCCTTCTTTAGAAACTCCATTGACTGCTTCACATTTCCCTACCATACCTTCTGCTAGAGTTTCTAGACTCTAAATTTTGGGAGTGTTCCTGTTGATTTTTCTCCTCCTGGTCTTGGATTGGAGGGAGAAATCCTTGTCACTCCTATCCCCCCTCAAACTATACCTTGGTCTAGACCTAGGAACTTAGGAGATTTCCCTACCCCAGGTTTTAACACCCCTCCTCCTATTATTGTTGCTACTACTGTACCCACACCAAGCTCTTCTCCCTTAAGCCCTACAGTTTCCCCTGTCCGAACACCTTATCCTCCTAGTTTTATTCCACCTAATATCCCTATGGCAGGAAAAAATATCCCCATGATCGGGATGGAGGCCATTATAGCTACTAGATATGATTCCATTATGTTACCTCAGCCTCTCAATGCCCTTCCAGCAAATGGCTACCTCAAGCAACTGCCCAAGTTTACAGGTGAAGGAGATATAACTGCAAACGAACACCTTGAAGCCTTTTACAGTTTTACAGATCATCATGACATCATGCATGAAGACGTATGGATGAGAATTTTTGTTCACATCCTTGATGGTGAGGCTAGGAATTGGTTTAGGGTCCTTCCTCCCGGATCTATTGATGGGATAGAGGCTTTGGATAACGCCTTATTGAGACATTGGATAACGCCTTATTGAGACAGTGGAGAGATAAGAAAGACTTCATGTATTACATGACAGAGTTCAGGTCTTTTAAGTGAAAGGAAGGAGACTCTATCTATAACTTCTCCAAGAGGTTCAATAAGATGTACAATAAGATCCCTATTGAGATAAATGCCTCAGAATGTTCAGCCAAAATTATTTATGCCAGTGCTTTTGACCCAGATTTCTACCTTTTGTTGAGGGAAAAACGAGCCACTTCCCTAGCTCACATGTAGGACTCGACTGTGGAAGTTGAGTCTAATATATTGGTTGTTGACCGAATTATGGATAATAATGACAGAGACATACCTAGGAGAAGATATGAAACCTCCACATCCAATTACTCTTCCCTTCTCCCTCAGATGGATGAAGTAACTAAGGTGCTAAAATCATTTTCAGCTAAGATGGAAAGGTGGGAGTTAGAAGGGAAGACAATATATAGAAATTCCTAAAATATTGATAGCAGAGGATTTAGGAGGATGAATAACAATGTTCCACATATTATTCCAAAGGAACCAAGGAATAGAGATATAGATGATCATAGAATCCAAACCCCTCTCCAAAATAACCTTGTTGCTGATGAGGAAGGAGAGGAGATAGATGAGCTTGGTCCTGAAATTCATTGTATTGAAGACACCTCCCCTTTTCCACATTTGACTCAATCTGCATATGAAGAATCCCTCATGAACAGTCAAATCAATGAACTGAGTAAGGGGGAGAAGGCCAAATACAAAATTCCTAACATATACAACCTCAGGTCAAAGAAGAATGAAGGGAAGTTTGACATCCTTGATCAACCTCTCATAGCATAAAGGCCTGCTAAGACTGAAGCGCTCACTACCAGGGAAAAGAAAACTCAGAATATTTCTCTGACATCCAAAGACCCTGTCCCCATGGTAAGGGGAATTCCTAAAACTCCTTCCTCCTTTAGTTTTGAGAATGAAATTCAAAAAATTAGAATTCTTGTACCCCTCTCAGAACTAGTTAAAAATGAAGATTTCAAAAGGTCCCTCTCTAAACTGTTGCAGTCCGAGCCACCTCATCTTACCACAGACTCAATAAATATCCAAGATGAAAATCCAACAGTCATCCTAGGTCCCATGGTAGAAGACAAAGATGATTCATCCCCTCCCTTCTACACATCCCTAAACATAGACGATAAGGTGTTGCATAACTGGCTGATGGATTCAGGGGCTTCCCATAACCTCATTCCCAAAACAGTCATGGAAGAATTGGGACTGGAAGTAACAAAGGATTATCATGATTTGTAGTCTTTTGATTCAAGGAGGGTGAAATGCCTTGGAGTCATCAAGGACCTGGTGGTGTCCTTATTTCAGCTTCCAATGAAGAGTGTGGTCATGGACACTGTAGTAGCTGATGTTCCCCTCAAGTTTGGCATGTTGTTGTCAAGATCTTGGATTAAAAAGCTTGGAGGAACATTACAGATGGAACTCACATATGCCACTATTCCAGTATTTGGAGGAGAACACATAAGATTGTATAGAGAAGATCAGTTGGCCTACATTGTTAGTGACAAAGCAGATCCCACTAATCATCCTATATTTTCTCTCGACATAGAGTTGGGGTCTAGTTTGTTGCATCTCAAGGATTCTCTTGAAACTCCTCTTGAAATTAGAAAGCAGCCCTTGTTTGATCATGAAATACCTCCTCCAACTACCTCTGTGTGGAATATGTTCTTTGATGGATCCTCTTCTAGTGAAGGTGTTGGTGCAAGAGTGGTTTTTGTATCACCTTATCAGGAAACCATATCCCTGACATACAAGCTAGAGTTTGAAACCACCAATAATGTGGCATAATATGAAGCTCTTGTTTTAGGTTTACGTACTGCAAAATAAATGGGAATTGAAGAGATAGAAATGTTTGAAGATGCTGAGTTGATAATCCAGTAGGTTAGAAACTCTTATCGGGCTAAACATCCTCGACTCAGAAATTACAAAAATGAGGTGTGGGACCTAATTGATAATTTCTTCTCAGCTTTCAACATTTCTTTTATTCCAAGAGAAGAAAATAATTTGGCCGATTCCTTAGCTATCTCAGATAGCCAGTTTAGGATTCCTCTGTGACCTAAGATAAAATATGATGTTGAGTTAATATATAGGCCATATGTACCAGACAATATCATGCATTGGAAGGTGTTCGAGGATGATCTTGAAATCAGAAAGTTCCTTGAGTCTGTTGATGAGTTCTCTGCATTGCACATTGATCAATATCCTGATCCCGAAGGTGATCTTCACCCTGAGGTATTTTTAAATAAAATTGCTAATCACCATATTTTTCAGTTGCCTAGCAATCACATTCCAAAGGGACTAGTTCCTTTAGAAAGATTGTTTGATGGAAATGATGTGGCAGTGAAGGGTAATGTTTCAAATGAGGATGTTGATGTAACTGAATGCAATATTGGTACAGAGGAGGATCCTAAGTTCGTCAAGTTGTCAAGAAACTTGTCAAGGGAGTAGCGAGCTAAGTATGCTGAGTTATTAAAAGAATTTGCTGATGTGTTCGCTTGGACTTATGAAGACCTCAAGACATATGACATAGCTATCATTGAGCATAAGATCCCACTGAAAGAATAGGCTAAGCCATTTAGGCAGAAGCTAAGAAATATTAATCTGATGTTGCTGCCTATCATGGAGAAAGAAGTAAAGAAGTTGTTGGATGCTCAAATCATAGTCCCTTTGAGATATTCTGAGTGGGTGGCTAATATGGTGCCAGTAAGAAAGAAGAGTGAAGAAATCAGACTTTGTGTTGATTTCAGGAACCTGAATAAGAGCTTAAGAAAGGACAATTACCCCTACCTAAGATGGAACACATATTGCAGAGGGTAATTGGTGCATCTAGGATATCCATGATTGATGGATTTTATAGCTACAATCAGATATCAGTCCTGCCTAAGGATAGAGAAAAAGAAGCCTTGACCACTCCTTGGGACACATTCATGTATGACAAAATGACTTTTGGATTGATGAATGCAAGAGAAACAATTCAACGAGCCATGGGCATATCCTTCATTGGGGAAAAAGATCAGTTTGTGGTGATTTATCTAGATGACATCAGTGTCTTCTCTATATCTGATAAAGAGCACTGTTGTCACTTGAGGAAGGTTTTCTTGAAATGTAGGAGGTTTGGCCTTTTCTTGAACCCCAAGAAATCTTTGTTTTCTATAAAGGAGGGGAATCTGTTAGGCCATATAATATCAACAGAAGGAGTGACAATTGATCCAAGCAGGGTGGAGGCAATTCAAACCCTGTCACTCTCGAGATCCAAGAAAGAGGTCCAGTCTTTCCTGGGTAAAATTAATTTTCTGAGAAGGTTCGTTTCAAACTTTGCCGAATTAGTAAAGAATATCACAACAATTCTCAGAAAGGGAAATGAAATAAAATGGACTGCTGATCCCAGAGGATCTTTTAACCAAATAAAACAAGAATTGACCGAGGCACCAGTGTTGCTCAATCCTGATTACTCCAAGGACTTTCTAATTTTCTCCTTTGCTTCATTTGATATAGTAGCAGTTGTTTTATTACAAAATAATGTTGAAGGGCTGGAGCAACCCATTTCATTTTTTGGCAAGGCACTAAGAGATGCAAAGGTCAAATATGACATCATGGATAAGCAAGCCTATGCCTTGGTCAAGGCCCTTAAAACATTAAAAGTCTATGTTTTACATTCAAAAATCATTGCATATGTTCCTTCAGCTTCTGTGAAGGACATTCTCATTCAGCCTGACAAAGATGGGAAAAGAAGCAAGTGGATTGCCTAGATCCTTGAGTTTGACCTGGAGATTAAGCCCACCAAGTTGGTTAAAGGGCAGGGTTTATCCAAGCTACTGGTTGAATCCAATTGTAAATCCTTTGGGGTTAACTTCATCAATGGTTGCTCAGAAAACCAACAGGATGAATTGTCTAATGGAAATCCTTAAGACAGTCCTCCACTAGCAGAGTGCACTTTGTATAGAGATATTATATATTTTATGCTAAAATTGAATCCCCCTGATGAAATGGGGAAGAGTAAGGCAAGAGATTTAAAGCTTAAAGCAGTCAAATATTTCCTTATTGACCAAGTCTTGTACTAGAGAGACCCTTTAGGGGTGTTTTTGAGGTGTTTGAACCCACAGGAGGCCTAGAAAGTGACGTTTGATTTCCATAGAAGCCTATGTGGGGGACACCATTTCTGGAAAACCAGAGCCCACAAAATTCTTAGGGATGGGTACTACTAGCCCACCTTATTCACTAATTTCTGCAGAGAGGTCAGAGCCTGCATCAAATGTCAAAGGTTCTCAGGAAAACAACAACTCAAATCTCTTCCACTAAATCCTGTAGTAGCTTCAACACCCTTTCAGCAATAGGGGGTTGGAATTCATTGGAGAAATTCATCCTCCCTCAAGTGGCCAGCACAGATGGATCCTGACTGTGATGGACTATTTTAACAAGTGGATAGAATCTATCCCCACCAGAAGTGCTTCACACAAATTTATCATCAAATTCCTAAAGGATATCATAGCAAGGTTTGGATGCCCCAGCAGAATTGTCACTGATAATGATACATCTTTCAGGTCTGAGCCTCTGGTGAGGTTCTGTGAGAAGTTTGAGATTTCACTGGTTCATTCCACTCCCTATTATCCAAAATCAAATGGACCGAAAGAGTCTTCCAATAAAATCTTGATTAAGATCATTAAAATATTGTTGGAAGATAATAAGAAGGCTTGGGACTGAAAACTCAAATTCGCTTTGTGGCCTGACCGAGTGACAACAAAGAAATCCCTGGGCACCTCCCCTTTTCGACTTGTTTATGGGACAAAAGCTATTTTTCCCACTCAACTGTCTCTACCTGTAGCTAAATTCTTTCAAGATTATGAAGGAGAGCCAGACCATATGGTCAAAAGAATCCATCAAATGGTGGAAGTGCAACAGAACATGGAGCAGGTAATGAACAGAGCTCACAATCATCAGTAGAAGATCAAGAAGGTCTTTGATAGAAAGGTCAAGAAAGAGGATTTCCAACTAGGAGATCTGGTATTAAAATGTGATTCTCCGAAGAAGGACAAGGGCAAACATGGCAAATTCGAAGCCCTATGGATCAGGCCCTTCAAGGTTGCTGAAGTGTTTTCAAATAATACCTATAGGTTGCAGGATTTGGAGGGTGAGGAAGTTTTCAATGGCCCTGTGAATGGGCATTTTCTGAAGAAATGTTTATTCTGAGCCACACATGGCCCCTCTGTGTTTGTAAATAGTGTTTTTCTATTTATCTTTCATTTTTAGTAATAACTTCATAGCCCAAGAGAAAGGCACTGAATCTGCAAAATAATTCTTGGCGTCTCACAGGGAGAAAGCCATCCCCCATGGAGCATAATGTTAGAACATAATATTGTATGTGGGGTGTTTTCATATGAAGTGTCCCCTTCAGCAAAAAGGTGGCAAAGAATGGGTTAAAAACCCACTTATCCTAAGTTGGGGGCACATAAGTGCTCTAGAATATGTAGCATGTAGATCTAGGTGGTCTGAATATGCGTTCCCAGATCTTCGGTCCAGATTCATTTCCGGACTCCCCTCACCATTCTACCTTTAATGGGTGGGGGGGGGGTCCTATATGATAGTTTTCCAAGGCATAGATCTGGAGGGTCAGGTGAGTCATGCCCAGATCTATGGTTGAGGTCCCATTCCGTACCCCCCCCCCACTGTTCTACCTTTAATGGTGGGAGGCGGGGTCCGATATGGGCGGTTTTCTAATGTGGGCCCATTTTCTATAATGGTGCCTCCTCCTTATGTCGCCCTCCCTCCTCTTGCCACCTGTGTTCCACTAGCCTGCCTCCTGTCCACCAGTTGCATCACTCGCTTCCCCCTTGTCTCGTTATGACACACTTTCCTTCCACTCACCCTCGTGGCATATAATTTTATATTTCTCTCCCTCTTGTCTTCCCACACCTGTCCCTCTCCCTACCATGTCATCCCATCATAAGAGACGTGTTCTCCCTCGACAAATCACATCCCCACCACCGTATCTCTGTGGCCCCCACAAGATCTACCACATCCATTCACTGGCCTCTCCTCATCTCACTTCCACACCTAGTATGCAAAATCATCCCTTCCTGGTCACCACTCATCCGCCACTTCCTGTTAGGTTCCCCAGTCTTCACTTCTGCCTCCACGTCTTACCATGAATCCGTTTAGCAGATCTAGGTGGCAGGATGAGAAGGCCTCCATGTCCTAAAGGTACATAGTTGACTGGGGCCATTTCCGATCCCAAGGAAGCAGTTATTGAAATGGTTGGTGGTGGATGGACATGGTTTCCACCATAAATGGAAATCCTAGGAGAGGACTGTCATCTTGTTAACTTCTTGCAGGCCTGTTCTGGAACAAGGTGGCATCTGACTGAAGTGAACGATTGTCTAGAGATTGCATGTGTAGTCTGCCAATAGGCATGCAGATGCAATTCCTTCAATGAAATAACTTGAAGCTGCTATTGGGTTTTACTCCGAGTATATGTAGGCATTTTTCCATTTTTGTAAGCATCGTTGGTATATCTAAGCTCCCGATTGTAAATTTTTTTATGAAGCACTGGTTCTCCCCTAGTTATGTATCTGCATGTAAAATTTCTCATTTAATGACAGTTAGCTTCTTATTCCATCTGGTTTCCATCTAATATTGAAAGAGTTCATGATTGACTAAGTCACATGAAGCATTGTGATAGTGTTATATAAATGTTTTATGGTAATCCTGTTATGATTTCTTTCATTGTTCTTGTGATTTGAATGCAAGAAGTTCTTATGTTCAAGTTTTTCCTCTTCGGGTTGTTGAAATCTTGATGCCTAAAACAGACCTTTTCATTTTCTCACTGAAGTCTTCCTCCTACTCACCCTCATTACAACTTACTGTCTAAATTTAAATTAAGACCTCACCTATTCATGCATAGCCTAGTCTAGGATTATGAGTTAAAACAATACTGTCCTGAGTTTACTTCTAGTCGATCACCCTTTTATAAAAAAATCATGACATAAACTGATGGGTATATGGCTTACTCCTACTACAATCCAGGAGTGACTCCTGGTGCTAACACCCTCAACCTTGCAAAATCTTGACAAAAAAATCACGTGGACAAGAGACAAAGTGACTCTGCGACAAAGAGACCCATTGAGCCTGGAAAACCTCAACAACAAACCCATGTGGACAAGAGACAAAGTGACGCCACATCCAAGGATCCATAGAGACCGACCAAGGACATAGACAATGATAGATCAGGAGCCCACCTAGACAAAAAATGACGTCCAAATAGGTAAATGTTTCATTTTTTTCTCTCTTTTATTAGTAGTTCCTTCATGCTCTCTTGCCATGATAAATTTTTGTTTTAACTTGTGATCAAGGAAGGGACAAAATGATGGAAAAGAAAAAACCTTGAATCTCATTGTCTGCATTTCATTTCTTGACCTAGTTCACCACGATGCTATAAATCCTATAATGGGATGATTCATTCGTTCTTGAGATTGTAGTGCTTGAATTCCCTTGCTTGTAGTGATACCCAATTTCAAAGTCTAATTGTAGGAAAGTTTTGGTGAGGATTAACACAATTTTTTAATTATATGTTTAATATTGGATTTGTGGTTGAGATAAAGCGAAGCTTCAACATTGTTACGAGGTAAAAACTCTGTATGGCTAGGGGTAAACCAAAATAGACGGAAATGACTGCAGAAATCAAATCTATCTCAAAAACATGCTATATAAACCAATATGCAAGAAAGATAAGAAAGAGGCCTACCTCGTCCAGATGTTCAATGATGTCCATCATTGAGCACTTTGAACCAAAGCTATATACCTGCAACTAGTTATCAACAACCAAGCAAAGAAATCATATGGTGGTAATATAAATGGTTAGCACATTAGATAGCATAATCCATTAATATACATAACAAATCCACCCATGGATAATAACTAAAATATTTGCAATATATCAATTAGATAGGAAAGGAGTATTTCTATTAATAAATGATCAACAAAAGTGAAAATATTACAGACTTCTATGTCAACACAGTTCGGAAGTGAGAAACTAAGTTCGTTCCAGCTCAGCCTCCACCACTTCAATCCTCCACCAAAGGCAAGCTCATAGAAGATAGATAATGAGGTTCTCAATCAATAAGGGAAGATCTTTGGGGATGAATACTATGTTCAGACTTAAAGGAAAAAGGGATGCAGACTCAATATGAAGTAAATAATTTCTCCAGAGTAACTTTGCTCTCAAAGTTGAATTTTTTCTCCTCTTTTTCCAGAGATCGGAATTGTCCCATTTATAGCCTTCAAATGGAACTGAAGGGTCGAGTCGGAACGTTTTCATTATATGGAAGGCCAAGGATCAGAGATATTCTATCGTGACATGGAAACCTGACATTAATTTTCATTTTTTGGCATAAATCCCGATGTATCGGGATGTAGTAGAGCAGCCTGCGTATACGATGCTGTATAGTAGGAAAGATGTGTATATGTGGAAAATATGTATTTTTAGCTATGGATTTTACAAACAAGGATGATAAGTTTGCATGGGGGAATGGAAAAAGGCCTTCTATGCAAGATTGCATAGGGTGAGGAAAATCTTTCTATAATAGATTTCCCCTAATGTGTGAGGTCAGAGGAGTATCTATGATGGTCAAAATACATTATAAACAACCTAGAAGTGGAGTGATGGGGAACCAACTAGAAGAACTAGTTTCTCATTACACTCTTCACTAACTTTACATACATGTCTGCCAATAGAATTACACTACAGATCCATGTGAAAATATACCAAACAAGTGTCTGTGGCCATGAATAGGAAAATACAAATGTGTTTACATGCAAAAAGATGTCATAGTCATGAACAAGGCCCAGTAGAACCAGTCTCAAAACAAATCTGAAGAGATTTGTATACAATGGAGTACAATCTGATATCCCATGATCACTGAAGTCATATAGGTATTGGTCCAATGAAAAAGGAAGCAACAACTCAGGAAATCTGTGGCCGCATAGTGATGTATTCAAGTCTTCTACACAATATTCCAAGGGTGCAAATCTACATCATGTGAATAAAGGAGTTGAGGTCCAACACAATGAGACATCGTTTGATTACCAGTCATTGAGGTATACCATTAACAAACACGAGACAACCTACTGATAATGAAAGTAGGTATCAAGGCACCGAGTACATTATTACAAGTGTGAATAAAGGAGTTGGTGTCGAACACTTGAAGAATCCATCGATCATGAGACATTGATGTATTCCCAACTGTCGATGGCGAGAGAGCCTGTGACTTATGACTGCAAGCCTCAAGGTACTCATAAGACTCTAGGTCCCGTTTCCAAATAGATGAGTTGAAGTTGATGGAAGGAGACCTGCTGAAAGGAGAGCATTAAGGCATCTCTCATCAGTCAGCATGATGTACAAAGCAAGAGCTTCATGATTTGGTGGAAATCAGATGAAGAACATGTTCATGGAACAACGACCTTGTGCATATTTCGCGTATGCCAAGTGCAAGAGGTACACGAAAAAGACCCTTTGAATAACAGTCGATGATGAAAATTGCTAAAAAAGGCGGGGAAACCACCAATAAGGCTAATGACATCCAAGACACTACATGAATCCCAATGTGTGAATAGATGTCTTGTCATCAAACATAAGGTAAACCACCCAGTCAACGACCAATGATGAAATGTCGATTTTTGGGTTCAAGGTTACCTACCAATGATGAAAGTAGGGCCAGGGTGCATGATAGGACTACCATATCATGTGACTCTAAGACAAACTAAGGGTATGGCCAACATGCAAAGTCAAGAATTCTGATAAGTGGCTGACACGGTATGATAGATTTCCTTTGAACAAGAGCATGAGACATATGGAAGACTCCGACAACATAGATTCAATGATGAAACCATGAGATGCATGAGGCATCAATGATATGCTCCATAGGGTGAAAGAGTAACCAGTCGGTAGAGGAGACTTTGTAATGAGCTCAACTTCGTAAGGTCATGCTAAACCCAAAATTATGGTGACAAATGGACTCAATAACTTTGTGCTATGTTCAAAGGAAACACGACTGCTGCCAATATAAGATAATACTCCCTTCCCACCTGTCTTTTTTTTTTTTCATAGACAAATGAATGCTATGATACAGAGGAGGAAACAAGTGTTGCAAGTAAGAAAAACTAGTTCCAGCAGTGGAACATACCTATGCTCAATGCAAAGAGATGCATACAGGAGACAGACACTCAAGGAAATGTTCCCTCCTGGGTATAGGGTGTCAAATTGTGAATGATAAAAACAAGGCTCTTCTTGGTTGAGGATGCAAAAACTACTGAGGCAAGCGGTTTATAATGCAAAGTGAGAACTGGATAAAGGCTCAATACTGCAAGCAAGGGCATGAGATGCAATCACAACTTAATGCCAAAAAATGTCCTTTTTTATGAATTTTAGTTTACTTGGTGTGAAAAAGGGATAAACTTGTCACAAATAGACATCCTTTGAAATCTAATTTACGAGTGTGAAAGAGACAAGTTCACCCAACAATTTTTTCAGTTTTTGAAGACGAGTTAGAAAAGAGCTTAAATTAAACTCGGTTGGGATTCCTTAGGGTATAAGGCCACATGTTTATGAGTGACAAATGTTGCTCAACATAAATTCATGTATTATCTATAAGGGAATCCTGGTCCTAAGGAAAAAATCTCGGCATGGGCACCAAATGAAGTAGAGGATCTAACTAGGACACCCATGTTTGGTAAGTCTCTACCACTTGATAACGACACTAATTATAGTGGATGGAAGGTTCTGCATCGAAACAAATGGGTTTGTACCTAAGGCATAAAAAGTGACAGTTATAGGACAATGAAAAAATGCATGATGGAATGGATACCTATCCCATATGCCGGGTAGTGAAAATACCTTCCCGTGGTGATGAACGACCAACATAACGTTGAAATATGCAAGAATCTCTGGTAAAAACTACAAAATACAACTCAATCCACCCTTGTATTAGTCCAGTAGCTGAACAAATGGCTTAAACTATAGAAAGTGGGTAAAAAATGATTATAAATAGTAACAAAACCAAAAATTACTATACCATTTTGATTTTTTACCCAAATAGTGCAAATTGGACCAAAATAACTCCGAGATTCAAATGATGATTGCGGGAGCATTAGGCAATGAAACCAGGAACCATCTGGACCATGTACTCTTCCTGTCTTCTTCTTCATTTCAAGTGGATTAAATTTTTATATTAGGTTCCAACTTTTTAGTAATTGAGGGCGTAAAATGTGAAATTCGGTGTACACGTTATGTCTCCTATCGAGTAGCGTATACGATGAGATATATGAGCCTATGAAAACTATAGGGAGCGTATATCCATCCCTATACGTGACTGTAAGTGAGGCAGCTCATGTGTAGGCATGCAATCAATGAATTTTAAGGATGCTAACTCAAATTTTGGCTTTCCTTTGGCAGGATGGTTCTTGAATGAAGAGAAAGAGAACATGAGGAGGTCGATGCTACTATGGATCGGGATCTAGGGGCCCAATGACCTTAAAAAGATGTGGCTTATATAAATTTTGGGCACTCAAAGGAATGAGGGCCCAGGTGAGGTTGCTTGAGATGCTTGTGGGTTACTGTGACCCTGAGAGTGAAAGCGTCATCCTCGATGGGAAACCATTGAGGATTGAAGTAGAGGATATCTACTTTTTGACTAGATTATCACGTTGGGGAGAGGTTGTAAACCTCAAATCACGAGGAGCAGGGAGAGGAATGAAAATAGAGGAGTACATCATAAAACATAAATAAATATAGGCTATAATAAAAAAATTAGATAGGAAATAATCTTTGTATCAAAACTCCATTGCATCCACATTCCAATGCATTATTCAAAGGGTTGATTCCATAGAAGACAATGGGAACTATAATATCCACTATCCATCATCACCAATAGAAAATACAAACTCAACTGCATACATACACTCCAAGCAACATCTCCTTTGTCCATGGATTGATATTGGCATGTTTTCAAACAATTGGCATGGATATCAACATCTCTCATTGATGATAAAGTGATGTGCATAAATATTTTATTATGTAGGTGGTTGAAAACACATTGAACCAATAAAAAGAGGATGACTGAAGATGGAAACATAGTAGTGATTTAGAGTGCATACAATAATAGGTCATTGGTTGTGGGTGCTACTACTCACCACACATTTGATTAAAGGTTTGGGGAATTTCCCAATTCTTCCTTGGATGTAATGGAACAAGTTACAACTCAAGATCCAGAAGTTTCCAATAAAATCAAAAGTATACCCCTTTATAGACCACTAACAAATTGTACTAATCAATCATTTTTTTTTTAAATATGATGATATAATTGTACATCAATATCTAAAAATAATATGAAAAAAAACTACACATGTCATAATATTATAATTTTTTTTCTTATTTAAGAAAAAAATAGAATGAATTTATATTCAATTGCCTTTTCCTTTTTCACAGAAAGTGGAAAAAAAATCCTCACTATCATGGATGTGTGATGGGTGGGCTTGCCACTCGATAAGTGGTGATAATATGGAGCTTTCTAAGTGGCATAATTCCTATCAATCATTGTAGAGTATTGGAAACTATTAGTTGCAAACTATTGGAAAGTATGCCCTAGCGTGTGTTTAAGTCTATCATAACAACTTCCATGAAGAAAGGGTTGGTTTTCATTTCAAGGTTTCCTATACCAAAAACAAGGGGTTGTAATTGGGAGATGGAATATGTGATTTTCACATCTTTGAGTATACAACAATTTTTATATTAAGGTTTTCTTGTGATATTTTGAGACTGATGTAATAATTTCCTTTGTGATTTGAAGAATGTTATATTGATAAAGTATTTATTTGATATATTACGTTTCAAACATTTCAATTTATTCTTATCCTTTGATGCCCCTTGACGCAACTCGCCCCTCACCGAGAAAGCTGCTTCCACCAGGACCTTCTGTTTCTCACGGGCCCAAAGAGTCAACACTCTTCGACTCCCTCGGGAGTCCACTACCCACAGTAGGCTTCTTCAGCTATCCTTCCCTTCGGAAATCGGGATATCGCGACTCGGGAGTTCGCGGTTCACTCGAACGTAGTTCACATGCAAAGAAAAACCCCGAACCCTGATGGTCAATGGTCAACAGCTTCTATTCGGGAATTTCCCTATCGGGAAATCGGAGTATGCGATGTCATGAACCCTTGACACCACAAAGTCCCGAACCCCGAACTCCGATAGCACGTTCATACTTGGACCTCTCACCTGCGAATTCCGGTGTATTTCCACCTGTCCCTCCGATGATCGATGGCTCTCGTTAATTCGGGAAATTGCAACTCGGGATTTCAAGAGGTGTAAAACTCTCATCCTACCAATCCCCGAATGCCGAAACCCCGAAGTCCGAAGTACTTTCTCTCTACGCCTGTATATACGGGTTATCTCCCATGCAACTTCTCCATGATCTAACGGTCCTCGGGACTTTGTAGAACTTCACTGGAGTTTTCACGCCATCGATTCTCTTCCTCTTGATAATCCTCCGCTACACCACCTTCGTCCTATGTAACTGAAGTAAAGGGACTATCCCTCCTGAGCTTATATCTCTATCTGACTCCTTCGGAGATTCCTCGAATGCGCTCCCTACGCTCGGTCTTCGACCACTTCCAACAGTGATGAAGTCTTCTGGGTCCTGTGCACTCACGCTCGCAACAATCTCTACCTTTTCCTTCTCAGACTTGCTACTGAGGCTCCCATCCAACCTGCACTCACCTGCAAGGCTCGAACAACTCGACCCCAACTCTGGGCAAAAGAGAACAAAAGTTTAACCACTTAGCCTCCTCGACACACTCTATGCGGAGGTATTCAACTGCACTCGATGCAGGAATCTCCTGGCCTAAGTAGAGAAACAATTGAAACTCATTCCCTCAGGTTACAAACCTGATACGCAATAACATAAGCAACATATAACAGATAAGCATAAAAGGAAGAAAGTATGCAACAACATAATACCAATAACACAAAGAGACTAAACACATCCATGGAATTGAATAAAAGCTTTCCTATTGATTCAATGTTTGTACATGGAGTTTTCTTCACAAGCTCTCTGCTTTGCTCCTCTTTTTCTCTATACTAATGCTGAATAATCTGAATGCTAATGATACAATGCTACAAGGGAGGGTGTCTATACTCCGTTTTCCCTCTCAAACGGTGACTGTCTAATCTAGACTTAACTATTCTATCTACCTGCATTAAATCTAAATAAATGCCTCAGCTACATAAGGACAAGAGCTTATCCGCTCAAGGTCCATTACATATACAAAGTGCACTTCATCACATCAAACATTAATGCTTGGCGCAACCATTTTACAATGTCTCAAAATTTGAATGCCGGCTCTGTCCAGCTGTTCCTTTTCCTCCTCGTGCTGGCTCGCTTGAAAGGGGAGCGATGCTCCTGCATCACCCCTTCACCATCCCATCCAAATTTTTATATTGTCTTCATCATTATCTCTTTCTTGTTCTTTTCTTATCAAACAATGTGACTTATTATCTTTTTCTTGTTCTTATGTGATCTACTATGACACATTGATGATGGGATGATTCCAAATGTGGTTTTATATGCTTGAAAGATAAAATCCTATTAAATATTTATGGAGGAAATTACAAGATATTGAAAAAACTTGTAACTTTGTTTGATGGACTCTCCTGAAGTTCAGACAGGTTGATGTGTGCTATATCTAGCGGAATTGTCACAATCTAGCAAATGTTCCATACTTAGTTTCCTCAAGATGCTTCACCATAGCCCTTATAACACTCGCTTAATTATTTCTCTCATTTGATGGAGTGTTATAGGACATACAACCAAACATATATTTTTCATATCTATCCATTTAGAGTGAGGGAAGTTCAAGTAGAATAAAGGAAAGTGAGACATCTAGTAGGTCTAACAGGTGAAGATCAACTAGAGGTGAGAAGATCAAAAGAAAATTCCATAGACGCATGGAATGTTTTCTTTCTAAAGGGAGGTCATGTTATTATAATGATGAGAGAATAGATGACATCGAGTTTCTCTTGAGTTACAACCATCTAGTGAAACTTTGTGTGCCCAAGGATCTTCCTTAAATAAACACTAATTTTTGTATCAATGAAAGGATATACTACATTACTCCATTGTCATTACATGGTTTGGGACTATTTTACATGGATGGAATAAAGGTATGTTTTGACGTAATAACTGTTAAGCCCTAATATCGGCTCATTACCCCTTAATTGGGGCATATTACATTAGTAATTTTATTTTATTTATCTTGGCTTTACTCCATTAGTTGTAATTATACCTCCTAGTCTCCTATATATAACAAGGAGACATTTTCATTTGAAATCATCTTGTACTTGAACATTTATGTGGGGTAAAAGGAGGTTGCCCCCTCGAAGAGGATTATTATCTGAAATTATCTCTTTTTCAAGGTGTTGAGTACTTATTTTGAGGTTTTTCTATGTTATATTGATATTTGGTTCTTAACATATGGTATTAGAGCTCAAGGTCTTGGGGTTTCGCTGCTACATCTGAGACACAGTGGAATTTTCGTTATAAATTGTTTTCTACAATGATTAAAAAGGAACGGCTTGGAGGATATTTAGTAGACAGATAAAGGTATGTTGGGTTAAAATTTAAGCTCCTGAGGCCTTATACTTTCGGAGATACAGCCTTTGTAAGATAGGGTTCTGGAATCATCCTGAATTGAGGCATTATGGAATTTTTGCTATAAAATGTTTCTTATAACGTTTGAGACCCTGAACTCTAGAGGATATTCTCATAAATTAGTAAGGTATCCGTGGTATCAATTTCAGCTTCTGGGTCATATTAAATTTTTAGATATGCCCTGTGGAAGATAGGGTATCTGACGAGTCCTATTGACTAGTCTCAAGCAGGTGTTCCGGGTAAAACAATAATATATTCTTCATAGAGTATCCAAATTGAGTGAGACTAGTTGCATTGGATAGTGGATATCCCGTAGTAGTTCTGGTATGATTTTCACATTTTTATATCCATTATTTTGTGTGGGGCATGCTATACAAGTGATATCTCATAGAAAGGCCAAAAATCAGCAAGTTTGCGGGGAATTTACCGTAAATTCCACTTGGCATATCCAATTTTTATCAGACATGTGGCATTGAAGAGAAGAAATATTAGATACTTACAAAAGATAAAATTGCATACTCATAAGGGCCTAAATTTTGGAGATACAATAAAAGGAAGATTGTCTAACAAAACCACCTTAAAATCAAGGTTTAAAGTGATACTTGGCCAACATGCCACCAAAAAAGGGAACTTCTACACCAAATAAGCCTCCAGACAATCCTACTTGGACTCTTGATGAAGGTGAAGAAATGTGTAGGGACATAAATGATTTACATTTAAATAATATAGTAACCAAAGATTAACTACAAGAGATGATGGATTCAATGGAAGTTAAGTTGGATACTAAGATGGATGGTTTAAAAGGGGAAATCATGGAAGGATTGAAAAATTTCCTAATAGAGAGGACACCTGAAAGTGAAAATGTATCCCATGAAATTCATGATGAGGACAAAAGGAAGGTGAATCAATAATGGAGAAACTCCAACTTTGGGTTGAAGACCAACCAGGTTCCTAAGATTGATACGAGCAAGTTTGATGGCAAGGACCCAATCACATGGATACTTCAGATGGAGCAATTATTTGATCTACATAATGTGCCACATACACAAAAGGTACGAATTGCTTATTTATATTTAGAACCCAATCAATTTGTATGGTATCGATGGATTTATTCTCGCAAATCACTCGTCACTTGGACAATTTTCATAGAAGAAATGATAGCACACTATGAGGATACAAGGAGCAATACCTTCTTTAGCCAATTGATAAATCTCAAGCAAAAGGGTTCAGCTACCGAGCACATTGAGAACTTCCAAAGATTGAATATAAAGGTAATAGATATTCTAGATGAGCACTTGATTGATGTATTCATAGGAACTTTAAAGGATAACATTCAACATGAGGTTCTCCTTTGGGAACCCAAATCATTGGAGAATGCATTTAAGGTGGCAAGAAATGTTGAAAGTAAAAATATGGCTATGGCTACTAGAAGGACCAATCCTAACATCTATAGAGAGAATAATGCTCCTTCTTCTAAAACACCTCAACAATTGGAGGAAAGAAAAGCAAATGTTTATGCTTTAATTTTGACAACGAGTACAATAAGGGACATAGTGTGGTGAGAAGAAATTATTCTACATAGATTGTGAAGAGGAAGAAGAACAAGAACAAGAACCATCTCAAGATGAAAACGTAGAAGAAATTTCGTCTAAAGAGTTGATTCCCATGACATCATGTAATGCATTGGTTGAATTAGTATTCCTCAAACCCTCAATATCGAAGGATACATCAAAAGGAAAAAGGTAATAGTCCTAATTGATTCTGGCAGTACTCGTAATTTCATTCACTATAAATTAGCCAAAGCTCTCAATTGCTTTGTATATCCAGCGCCAAAGTTTCAAGTAATGATTGCAGATGAAGGAACTATCAATTGCTTAGGAATATGTAATAAGATCAATCTTACTATGGGGGAATATGTAATGAATAGTCCAATGATTTCTATAACCATGGTTGGTGCTGATGTTGTACTAGGAATCCAATGGTTACAATTATTAGGAGCAGTGGCTTTTAATTTTTAAGAACTTTTCATGAAATTTTCATTGGAAGGAAAAGAAATTGAGTTAAGAGGTATCACAGGGAAACCCAATAAGGTGATAATCTCTAATGGCATGAAAAAATTATTGAAAAGGGGGCATCAAGGCATTATTGCACAACTATGCTCACTAGATGTTCAAACATCTAAGCCAGCTATTCCTCAAGATCTCCAAGGGATCATTGATAAACATTCCAAAGTATTTGAAGATATTCCCAAAGGTCTTCCACCCACTCGAAATCATGATCATGAAATTCACCTAATTCCTTGGAGTGTTCCTCCTAACATCAGGCCATATAGATACCCTTATGCCCAGAAGAGTGAAATTGAGCACATGGTCGAAGAAATGTTAGAGGATGGCATTATTAGACCTAGCCAAAGTTCTTATTCTGCACCAGTGGTAATGGTATTCAAGAAATATAGCTCATGGCGTATGTGTCTAGATTATAGAGAGATCAATAATATCACTATTAAAGATAAGTTTCCCATTCTCGTCATTGATGAATTGTTATATGAACTACATGGAGCAATCTATTTCTAAAAATTGGATCTCCATTTAGGGTATCATCAGATTAGAATGAGGGAAGAAGATATCCCAAAAACAACATTCCAAACTCATGAAGGCCATTATGAATTTTTGGTCATGCCTTTTGGCCTTACAAATGCACCTATTCCAAAATATTATGTGAATATTCTCTTGGTGTATCAGATTACACTCTCAGGCTTAAGAAAAAAGATGGGATTGACACCATACTCTATTTCCATATTCAACATTCAATCTAACACCAAGGTTGTTGTTGGGGAGGTAAATCATAAATCATAGTTATACACTTTTTCTAATTTTATTTAACATGTTTCCTCTATACTACTTATGCATTTTTATTATAGTAGTAGATTATGGAACGATATTTTTGGTCACCTAAACTTTAGGTACATGCATAAGCTTAGCAAGAAAGGGATGATCAACGAATTACCTGATATCCATTTTTGTGAAGTGGTTTGTGAAGAATGCATCCTTGGAAAGAACCCTAAAGAGAAGTTAGAGAAGGGGAAGGCTCACAAGACCTCCTCTCCATTGGATATGATTCACAGTGATCTCATGGGTACATTCTCGTATCCATCCATTGGTAAGTTAAGGCATGCGCTTGCATTCTTGGATGATTACTTGTGTTATAATTGGAATTTTTTTCTCAGACAAAAGTTAGAGGTATTTTATCACCTAAAAGAGTTCAAGGCACTTGTTGAGACTCAGTTAGGGAGAAATATCAAATATCTCCATACATATAATGGTGGGGAGCATGTCAATAGATATGTTCATAACCTTGTCTTGAGTCTGGGATATAGTTGCAACATAAAGTACCATATACTCCACAACAGAATAATGTTGCTGAGCAGAAAAACAAATCTCTCAAGGAGATGGCCTCTTGTATGTTTCATGAAATATCAATTATTCATAAGCTTTAGGCTGAGGCACTTAACTGTGATAACTAAATCCATAACATATCCCCCCCTAGATCTGTCAAGGATCAGAATCCTTTCAAGGCTTGGACCAACAACAAACAAGAAGTCACCCACTTTCGTGTCTTCGTCTCACGTGCATGGGCCCAGATTCCCTCTGAAAAGAGGAAATCACTAGATCCATAGATTATTGCATGTATATTTGTTGGAAACCCATATGGTGTGAAGGGATATAGACTTTTTGATCCCTCTATGGACCATATTATCGTTGCGCGTAGTGTTCAATTCAAGGAAAGTATCTCGCATTCTCCATAGGAGCCGCATGCAGATGCTATTTTCCTTCCACCGGTTCGATATCATGAGTTTGCACATTCAGACTCTACTTCAGATCTAAATTTTGATACAAAGTATTAATATTCATAACATTTAGATGCAAAGTCAGTATAGGTAAATGAGGAGCTAGTGTAGAGGCCCAACTAGGAACAAACCACTCTTGAGGATGCAAGAGGTCTTGTTGGGGATCCAACGGATCTTAGGAGGACTCGATCTCAGTTCAAGGATCCCCCTCATTTATTCACAACCACTAAGCCCATGTTTCTTATGCACTATTATGTGGTTCAGTATTCATACCCGTAGACCTATGGTGAGGCTAAAGGGAATCCATTTTGGGGAAAAATCATGCAGGAGGAGTACAACTCCCTCCTCGAGAACCAGACTGGGATCTAGTTATTCTTACTTCAGGAAGGAATATTATTAGATGCATATGGGTCTATAGGACTAGAGCGCAGTGGATGGAGAATTCAACATATATAGGGAAAGACTAGCTGCTAAAGGTTTTCAACATGTTCATGGCATAGACTATGATGATACATTTTCTCCAGTAGCAAAGATTGATTCCATTCTTTTGGCCCTTGCTATTGCAGGAGCCAAAGGATAGGAAGTCAATCAGATGTATGTGAAGAATGCATTTCTTCACAGAGATCTCTCAAAGGATATTTACATGGAGAAACCACCTGGATTCATACATGATTCATATTTTTTTTCTGGATCAAGAAGTCTCTCTATGGCCTCAAGAAGCTACTGAGAGTATGGTATGCCAAGATGGAATCCTACTTTCTATCCCATAATGTTTTGAGATACAAATCTGATCCAAATGTATACATTCTTAGGACTACCTATTCACTTATGATTCTATTTATTTGTGTGGATGATCTTTTGATCACTGGCTCCTTGAATTCATTGATTCCTATGGTAAAGCATATTTTTCATGATAGGTTCTTGATGATGGGTGATGTCGCAGACCCCCGACACTCGGGCCAGAGTCCGCTACAGGATCTTTCCAAATCCACTTCGAGCCGAAGAAGCTCCTTTGATTCCTGCTGGAACCTTCGGTGAATCCACAGGTCCATTCCCCAAAACCTCCACCTACGCTAATATGCACAAGGTGCAAGTTTTCACCTCCACACGGCCTTCGACACGACCGTGACCTTTTCTCGAAATGGAATTTCGAGTTTCGCAATTTTTCGAACCCAGATATCGAGAGTTCTAGCTCTTCGATCCTACGAATTCTAAAATGCCGAAATGGATTTAACAACACCTAGCCCCGGGAAAACCTTCGGTCCATGTGACCATCTTTCCATGACCACATCCCTTAATCCAAAGGCGTGTCATACTTCACGAATTCGAAACTTCTGATGTCAAGCATCCCAACTTTTTATTCTTGGGATGGCTAAAATGTCGAGTCCCGAACCTCCTCCTTCAATGATCTGCACCAAGGACTAGTCACACTTTCGTGACTTCGGGGGTTTTAACTCTAAGAGCCCCGACTCCTTGTCTTCAAGATTTATGAAATCTCGAACCCCGGTATGCCGAAATCTAATTCTGTCTTTGTGACCCGGCACTACTCCTCCCGTGCTTTCAGGATTTCACGTTTCGCAACTCCATGATTCTCGTTGCTTAATTTCCTTGCCCTCTAGTACTCTCGGTATATGAAATAACGAAGTACTGAAATACACAAAATTTGGTCCTCCTTCTCCTGAGCGAGATCGATGGCTCACCTGTGTCCCTGATCCAATGGCTCAGATCCTTTTGGGATTCTATGGTTCAAGAGTTCCGAACTCTTACCTCTGGCATTCTCGGTAGCCAAAATACTAAAATTATCCTTTCGGGGATTTCCATGAAACCTTGTCCTGTATGCACCTTTTCGGGACTTCAGGATTCGCGATTTCATGAATCCTTCACGACCAAAATCTTGGTCCTCGATCCCCTAGTATCTGAAACCCCGATGTGCTGAAATGATGAAGTTCTATTCCAAAGGCAAGTCGCATTTCGCGACTTTGGGGTTTTTCACCGTGAAGTGCCTCGGTCTCTTGTCATCGGGATTCCCAAAATGTTGAACCCCGAATCTCTGAAATGTCAAAATCTGACGGCTCCACTCCTTTTCATACGAGGATTAAACCTCACACAAATCCTCTTGGATCCAAAGGCTATCAGTCCGTGCACCTAGATCTGATGGCATCTGTAGCTCCTCTCCGAGCATGTGTTTTTTTCCTTCTCCTGAGAAGATTTTCTAGAATCTCAAAGGTCTCAGCCTTTGCTTTCTGTTGTGAAGCCTATATCTTTGGCTCCCATCTGCATTCTTGAAGACGTTGTCCCTCCTTAGATTTGTTCACCATGAAACCTCTAAGAGTTTCTTGAACTCTGTAAACCCTTGCAACTATGGTTATGTTCATAAAATGGCATTGTTCCTCCTGATCTTTTGGGACTTGTGAAACCTTGAAAGGTTTCCCTGGCTTCCTACACTCCTTTCGGTTGTTTATCTATGCTTGAAAGTGATATTCCTCCTGAGCTTTCTATCTCTGAAACCTTGAAAGGTTTCCCGACTTCTGCACTCCTTGCAGAGTCTCTGCACACACAAAGGTGTTATCTCTTCTGAGCTTGAGAACTTGAAACAAGTTCTTCCTGCGCACGCTCCTTGTGCCACTGATCTTTTTCTAAACTCAGATATGAAGTATTTCTTGAAAATAAATGATTCTCGCCCTCCTGGAATTCTTTTGCTCGATGCACACCTTGTAGAGCCTCTCTTCACAGAGTGTTCAGTAACTCTGTAAGTGTCTTCCTGTGACACTTCTTCTTCTCTGAACTCAAAACAGAGTTCTTTTTGTGCTCTCTTGAGCCTTCTCAATGCCCTCCTGGCAGAGCTTCTGCAGAATCCTTAGTGATTCTGTATTCTTTTTCAACTTAGAATAGAGTTTCTTCTGTTCACCTCTTACACATGCTCGATGCCCACCTAGAAGAGCTTTATAGAACCTTCAGTAGTTCTGGTTTCCTCCTCCGTGCTCTCCTCTGCATAGTTCCTACCTCCAAGGTGTTCAACAACCTTGAGGATTCTTCCTGAGTCTAAGACTTCCGCTGGTGTGCCCTCCTGGCATGTCTTTTCCTGAATCCACAGAATTCAGAAGTGCATCCCTATGCACACCTTACAGAGACCGCAGTACTCTGTCATGCACTCCTTGCATGAAGCCTCAAAGAAACCAGACCTAGAATCAAAGAACTCAACAGGAAACTGCTTCTACCTGTAACCTGCAAATGCACATCTACAACATACATCTACAACATATAATAACACACATGATATTCATTCATAAACACATAATCATTGCAGAAAAAACTGCTCTGTTTGTATTAATATAAAATGGCTCTGTACAATGTGTTCTTGAGCGCGGACTACAACAAAGTCTCGGCTCCTTCTCTTCCTCTCTTCTCCTCTTCTATTCTATGCACTCATCTATTCACTCTCTCTAATTACAAAATAATATCTAAGATCTTTTACATGAGGGGCTCTTTGATCTCTTCCCTCCAAAGATACCTACCCTATTCAATTACAATGAATTTACAATAAATGGTTGTCTAGTCCTGAATCTGATCTAGATCCCAGCCTTACAACCATTTAAGGTGACCTACATCTAGGCCTATGCATATGCATGGATTTTTGGCTCCTTGGCCTTGCAACATTAAATACAATTTCACATTTGAAAAACGTGAGGGCTGGCACCTCTCCTCCTTGAAGGCGTGTTTGATGTGCCTTGTTGGTGTTGGTCACTATAATTTCTCAATTGACTCAAACAAACAAGTGATACATAAATTATCAACCCAGGGAAGTCTTGTTATTTCAAAGATAACCACGCACTATATATGCTCAATTGCAAAAGCGACTTAGAGTTGTAGTAAAAGAAACTACTTAATCACACTTGCTTGAATATACTGAAGTTCTGAATTAAATCACAGGAAAGCAACTTCCCTATTGCAGATCTTTAAAGATTAATCTAGGAATCCTGGATTGCATGAAAAATAATACTTGCAACAGGAAAGAACAACTATTCTGCAACCAGAGAACAGGACCCTTATCCTCAAACGGAGACTTCAGTGCTTGTTTCTGATTAACACTCTTTCATGAAAACAGTAATGTAGAGAAAAGTAACTCTATCTAACAGAAAACAAGGCCATCCAATTCCTTCCTTTCTAAGCAGGAACGTTTAGCCCTATTTCTGATTAGCACACTTGTGAAAGATGACTGAAATTTACAGAAAACAGGATGTTTTGATTCCTTCCTTTCTGAGCAGGAACCCTTAACCCAGTTTCTGGCTAGCACACTTGCAGAGGTAATGGAAATCTACAGAGAATAGGATGTTTCGATTCCTTCCTTTCTGAGCAGGAACCCTTAACCCAGTTTCTGGCTAGCACACTTGCAGAGGTAATGGAAATCTTCAGAGAACAGGATGTTATGATTCCTTCCTTTCTGAGCAGGAACCCTTAACCCAGTTTCTGGCTGGCACACTTGCAGAGGTAATGGAAATCTACAGAGAACAGGATGTTCTGATTCCTTCCTTTCTGAGTAGGAACCCTTAACCTAGTTTCTGGCTAGCACACTTGCAGAGGTAATGGAAATCTACAGAGAACAAGATGTTCTGATTCCTTCCTTTCTGAGTAGGAACCCTTAACCCAGTTTCTGGCTAGCACACTTGCAGAGGTAATGGAAATCTACAGTGAACAGGATGTTCTGATTCCTCCCTTTCTGAGAAGGAACCCTTAACCCAGTTTCCGTCTAGCCTCATAAAATCATCACACAAGATTTCTAATAAAAAGAATTACGAATTTCATTCAATAATCTAAGACAGAGTTCAGTAGTGTTTCAACAAAGAAAAATTCATTAAGAGTAGTGTTTCAGCAAACAAAAGTTTAATCGAATCATAAACAGAAATTGTACTAACACACTTCTAAAACTAACGGGTGAATCTTGTGATGAAGGTGGGCCCTCCCTTCTCACAAGATTCCCCTGAGACAAAAAATCTTAGAGACGGATGCTCAAAACAGTTTTCTATTCATCTGTCAAAATATCATATTATAGTCTGAAAATGAAGTGTGTCCCTCTCTCTGAAGCTTTTCAATACATAAAAACTTTTATTCCTCGAATGGTGATTTCCTCCTATTTAAAGAGGGAACCCCTTCGATACAATTGATCAAAAATTACAGTGTGTATCTGAGTCCTATCTTTAGTCAAATCTACTTTCTAAACCAGAATAGGATGTCCTAGTCCCGTGCAACCGAATGCTATTATAGGAGCTGAATGAGGTATTGTTGTTACGACTGGTGTAACAGCTTCTTCTCGTTGTTGCTGATGTTGTTTAAGCATTGCAATTCATGGGCTATTTCAGCCACGTGAATTGATCTTTTGACTTTGTCGGCATTCTCATGTGGGAGCGACGGTTGGTGCTTTGTTGACCGCTGACTCTGACGACTTCCTTTGTGTTTCAGCATCGTCAATCCTGGCGGTTTCCTCTGTGTTTCAGCATCTGCAACTCTGGACTGTGTAACAGCTCTGTGTTTCGGCATCTGCGACCTCGGACTGTACAGTAGCTCTGTGTTTCAGCATCTGTGACCTTGGACTGTACAGCAGCTTTGTGTTTCAACATCAGTTCTGTGTTTCAGCAACAGCGACCTTGGACTGTGTGACAGTTCTGTGTTTCAGCAATAGGCCTTAGATGCTAATCTGTAGTTTTGAACACTTATGCATTTCTAATCAATTGGTTAAGTACGAGAGTGATGTAAAATATTATGCAAAACAGATTAAACATATAGTAATGAGAAGGGACGTTGTATACCTTTGGAATGATCAGATAAAGTGATAGTATGAGTTCAAATATAGGT
>JASDQU010102394.1:366882-379184 GCA_032191745.1 Picea mariana
GGCGCCAAAATGTTGGTCACTATAATTGCTCAATTGACTCAAACAACCAAGTGATACATAAATTATCAACCCAGGGAAGTCTTGTTATTTCAAAGATAACCATGCACTATATATGCTCAATTCCAAAAGCGACTTAGAGTTGTAGTAAAAGAAACTACTTAATCACACTTGCTTGAATATACTGAAGTTCTGAATTAAATCATAGGAAAGCAACTTCCCTATTACAAATATTTAAAGATTAATCTAAGAATCCTGGATTACATTAAAAATAACACTTGCAACAGGAAAGAACAACTATTCTGCAACCAGAGAACAGGACCCTTATCCTCAAACAGAGGTCCTTCAGTGCTTGTTTCTGATTAACACTCTTTCATGAAAACAGTAATGCAGAGAAAAGTAACTCTATCTAACAGAGAACAAGGCCATCCAATTCCTTCCTTTCTAAGAAGGACCTTTTAGCCCTATTTTTGATTAGCACACTTGTGAAAGATGACTGAAATTTACAGAGAACAGGATGTTTTGATTCCTTCCTTTCTGAGCAGGAACCCTTAACCCAGTTTCTGGATAGCATACTTGCATAGGTAATGGAAATCTATAGAGAACAGGATGTTCCAATTCCTTCCTTTCTGAGCAAGAACCCTTAACCCAGTTTCTGGCTAGCACACTTGCAGAGGTAATGGAAATATTCAAAGAACAGGATGTTCCGATTCCTTCCTTTCTAAGCAGGAACCCTTAACCTAGTTTCCGGCTGGCACACTTACAGAGGTAATGGAAATCTACAGAGAACGGGATGTTATGATTCCTTCCTTTCTGAGTAGGAACCCTTAACCCAGTTTCTGGCTAGCACACTTGCAGAGGTAATGGAAATCTTCAGAGAACAGGATGTTCTGATTCCTTCTTTTCTGAGCAGGAACCCTTAACCCAGTTTCTGGATAGCACACTTGCAGAGGTAATGGAAATCTACAGAGAACAGGATGTTCTGATTCCTTCCTTTCTGAGCAGGAACCCTTAAGCTAGTTTTCGTCTAGCCTCATAAAATCATCACACAAGATTGCTAATAAAAAGAATTACAAATTTCATTCAATAATCTAAGATAGAGTTCAGTAGTGTTTCAATAAAGCGAAATTCATTAAGAGTAGTGTTTCAGCAAACAAAAGTTTAATCAAATCATAAACAGAAATTGTACTAACACACTTCTAAAACTAACGGGTGAATCTTGTGATGAAGGTGGGCCCTCCCTTCTCACAAGATTCCCCTGAGACGAAAAATCTTAGAGACGGATGCTCAAAACAGTTTTCTATTCATCTGTCAAAATATCATATTACAGTCTGAAAATGAAGTGCGTCCCTCTCTTTGAAGCTTTTCAATACATAAAAACTTTTATTCCTCGAATGGTGATTTCCTCCTATTTAAAGAGGGAACCCCTTCGATACAATTGATCAAAAATTACAGTGTGTATTTGAGTCCTATCTTTAGTAAGATCTACTTTCTAAACCAGAATAAGATGTCCTAGTCCCGCGCAACTGAATGCTATTACAGGAGCTGAATGAGGTATTGTTGTTACGGCTGGTGTAATAGCTTCTTCTCATTGCTGCTGATGTTGTTTCAACATCGCAATTCACGGGCTGTTTCAGCCACGTGAATTGCGCTTTTGACTGTGTTGGCATTCTCATGTGGGAGCAACGGTTGGTGCTTTGTTGACCGCTGACTGTGACGGCTTCCTTTGTGTTTCAACATCGTCGGTCTTGGTGGTTTCCTCTGTGTTTCATCATCTGTGACTCTGGACTATGTAATAGCTCTGTGTTTCGGCATCTGCGACCTCGGACTGTACAACAGCTCTATTTTTCAGCATCTACGACCTTGGACTGTACAACAACTCTGTGTTTCAGCATCAGTTCTGTGTTTCAACAAAAACAACCTTGGACTGTGTGATAGTTCTGTGTTTCAGCAACAAGCCTTAGATGCTAATCTACAGTTTTGAACACTTATGCATTTCTAATCAATTGGTTAAGTACGAGAGTGATGTAAAATATTATGCAAAACAGATTAAACGTATAGTAATGAGAAGGGACGTTGTATACCTTTGGAATGATTAGATAAAGTGATAGTATGAGTTCAAATATAGGTGATCAAGAGTATAATAGTGGAAAAAAGTATAGGAAAAAAGGTGCATTATGTGGTCTTAACAGTTGGCTGTCGCATGATGACGTGGAGTGATGTTCCTGCATCATACTCCTCAGCTGCAAAAATCATGATCTCCTACTCATGAGCTTTCCAACATCGTTGTTGAAATCCTCCTGGATCCCAAAAAMTTCTTTGGAGTTTTCCATATGCTCCATCTYTTTGCTGCTATTGTTGCTTCTGATTCTGCGGCCCTACTGCCCTTGCAGGTTCTTCTCTGCTCAGTTCCTTCACAGACTACTTCTTGTGCTGACCTTAACATCAGCCTCCTAAACCACTCAATCTCCTCATCTAGCTACTCTAATGGCTGGCTCTCCTTTTGTAGTCTCCTCAGCTGCAATTATGTCTCTTCAATGGGCATATCTACATGATCCCCCATGTTGCCTTCCTCTGTTGTTGCATTGAGTTGCCACCCTACTGAAAAATTCATCTCTACAGTTTTCTCACTGAACTTTTGTTCAGCTTCTCCCTGTGGCAGTTCTGTTGCTGCCTCTTTTGTTGCTGGCATGTCTCCAGCTTCCTCCATCTGCTCCTTGGATTGGAATGTTCCTTCATCTGCTGCTGCATGCATTGGCATTACAATCATCATCTGTTCATCTCCCTGGCTAAAATTTCTGAGAAATTCCTCGGAATTCTCCTATGTTGTCTTATGCATGACTGTCTACTCATGGAAGTCATTTTCTAGCTATGGATTATCCAGCCAATCCTGCAGGATTTCCAGCTCCATCTCCCATGGAGTGAGCATGTCAATTGTATGCTCTTCTTCTTCCCTTGTTGTCTCCCCTTCAGCTTCCTGGCTAAAGATTTTGAGCCATTCTTCCGAATGATCCTTTTCCTCTGCTTGGGAAATCAACAGTGGCTGCTCCATTTCTTTTTCCATGATAGTCTATGTTGTCTTTCTTTCTAATGTTGTATTGGCAACACACATGCTGGCCTCAACTAGGCTATTTGGCAGGAATATTTCAATTCCTCCTATGATTAGAAAATTTGTCTGATCCTTCTCTATCAGCTCCTCAGACTGATATGAACTCACCTCTGAGTTCATGAGACTGTCATACAATCTCATTTTCTCTCCCTTGCCCACCTAGAAAATTGGGATTTCTCTGCTGCCCTCTTGGCAGTCTATGAGATCCTGCAGTGATCTCATCTCATTTCCCTCCTGGAAATTGGAAAATTCTGTCCTACACTCCTGGCAGCCTATGAGATCCTCCAGTGATCTCATCTCAGTGCCCTCCTGGCAACCTGAATTTTCTTCACTTCCTTCCTGGAAGTCTATGAGGTCATCCGGTGACCTCTCCTCTTCATCCCTGAGGTTTTCAGCATGCCTCAACCATCCTCTAATCAACCTCCATTGTCTCCTAGACAATAACCTCTGGATCAACCACTTTACCTTCCGCTTCATGGGCCATTCATATAGCCACCATGGCTTTGTGTCCTGCTGCATCTACAATGAAAGTTCTTCCATCTTCGCCCTTAAATCAATGAGCTCTTCATCTATTTCTAATTTACTCATCTTCTCTGGGTTCTTCTTTCCACCATGTCCATGGCCNACCTCCATTGTCTCCTAGACAATAACCTCTGGATCAACCACTTTACCTTCCTCTTCATGGGCCATTCATATAGCCACCATGGCTTTGTGTCCTGCTGCATCTACAATGAAAGTTCTTCCATCTTCGCCCTTAAATCAATGAGCTCTTCATCTATTTCTAATTTACTCATCTTCTCTGGGTTCTTCTTTCCACCATGTCCATGGCCTTCAGTAGCCATCTTCTTGTCAATCTTCCCTCCTAGAAAATATTTGTTGTCACTCCTCAGACTGTGAGTGCTTCCATCTTCTCTTACAGTCCTCCGGACTGTCTCTTGACTGTTGCGCACCTGCAACAATCTCCACAGAGCTTTAACACTCTGTCTTCTTCTTCTTCTACCTACAATCTATGGGAAAAATCCATCTCTGATACCAAAATGACGCGTATCAGAGCATTATTTTTCTTTTGCCTCCTTCTGCTTGAAATATACAAACAGAATCAGGATCTGATACCACTTGATGTTGCATACCCCTGACCCTCAAGCCAGAGTCCATTACAGGATCGTTCCAAATCCACTTCGAGCCAAAGAGGCTCCTTTTATTCCTGCGGGAACCTTCAGTGACTCCACAGGTCCATTCCCCAAAACCTCCACCTACACTAATATGCATAAGGTGCAAGTTTTCACCTACACACGGCCTCTGACACGACCGTGACCATTTCCTAAAATGGAATTTTGGGTTTCACGATTTCGGGAACCCAGATGTCGAGAGTTCTAGCTCTTCGATCCTCCGAATGTTGAAATGCCGAAATGGATTTAACAACACCTAGCACCTGGAAAACCTTCGGTCCATGTGACCATATTCCCATGACCACGACCCTTAATCCAAAGGCGTATCACACTTCACAACTTCAGAACATCCGACATCAAGCGTCCTGACTTTCTATTCTTGGTATGGCTGAAATGTTGAGTCTTGAACCTCTGCCTTCAATGATCTACACCAAGGACCCGTCGCGCTTTCACGACTTAGGGGGTTTCGACTCCAAGAGCCCCGACTCCTTGTTTTCAGGGTTTCTGAAATCATGAACCTCGGTATGCCGAAATATAATCTTGTCTTCATGACCCAGAACTACTCCTCCTATGCTTTTGGGATTTCACATTTCGTGACTCCGCGATTCCCATTGCTCAATTTCCTTTCCCTCTAGTACTCCCAGTATCCGAAATACTGAAATCTTGAAACTCCGGTCCTCCTTCTCCTGAGTGAGATCGACGGCTCACAGCCTCCCTGATCCAACGAATCAGATTCTTTCAGGATTCTATGGGTCAAGAGTTCCGAACTCTTACCTCTTTCATTCTCGGTAGCCGAAATACCAAAATGCTCCTTTCGGGGATTTCCCCAAAACCTTGTCCTGTATTCACCTTTTCGAGACTTTGGGATTCGTGATTTCACGAATCCTTAGCGACCAAAATCTTGGTCCTCGATCCCCTAATATATGAAACCCAGATGTGCCGAAATGTCGAAGTTCTACTCCAAAGGCAAGTCGCATTTCATGACTTCATGGTTTTTCACCGTGAAGTGCCCCAATCTCTTGTCATCGGGATTCCCGAAATGCCGAATCCTGAATCTTCAAAATGCCAAATTCTGACAGCTCTGCTCCTTGTCATACGAGGATTAAACCTCGTGTAGCTCCTCCTGGATCCAAAGGCTATCGGTTCATGCAACCAGATCTAATGGCAACTGTAGCTCCTCTCTGAGCATGTGTTTTCTTCCTTCTCCTGGGAAGATTTTCCAGAATCTCAAAGGTCTCAGCCTTTTCTTTCTGCTGTGAATCCTGTATCTTTGGCTCCCATCTGCGTTCTTGAAGATGCTATCCGTCTTGAGCTTTGTTCACCTCAAAAACTCTAAGGGTTTCTTGAACTCTACAACCCTTTGCAGCTATGGTTCTGCGCACAAAATGACACTGTTCCTCCTAATCTTTCGGGACTTGTGAAACCTTGAAAGGTTTCCCTGACTTCCTGTACTCCTTACAGTTGTTTCTCTATTCTCAAAGGCACTCTTCCTCCTGAGCTTTCTGTCTCTAAAACCTTGAAAGGTTTCCCAACTTATGCACTCCTTGCAGAGTCTCTGCACACACAAAGGTACTATCTCTTCTGAGCTTGAGAACTTGAAACAAGTTCTTCCTGCGCACGCTCCTTGTGCTAATGATCTTTCGCTAAACTCAGATCTGAAGTATTTCTTGAAAATAAATTATTCTCTCCCTCCTGGAATTCTTCTGCTCGATGCACACCTTACAGAGCCTCTCTTCACAGAGTGTTCAGTAACTCTGTAAGTGTCTTCTAGTGACACTTCTTCTTCTCTGAACTCAAAATAGAGTTCTTTCTGTGCTCTCTAGAGCCTGCTCAATGCCCTCTTGCCAGAGCTTCTGTTGAATCCTCAGTGATTCTCTCTTCTTGTTGAAATCAGAATAGAGTTCCTTCTATGCACCTCTTACACACACTCAATGCGCACCTGGCAGAGCTCTACAGAAGCTTCAGCAGTTCTGGTCTCCTCCTCTGTGCTCTCCTCTACACAGTTCCTACCTTCAAGGTGTTTAAAAACCTTGAGAATTCTTCCTGAGTCTGAGACTTCCACTGGTGCACCCTCCTGGCACGTCTTTTCCTAAATCCACAGAATTCAGAAGTGCAACCCTATGCACAGCTTGCAGAGACTGTAGTACTTTTTCATGCACACCTTGCATGAAGCCTCAAAGAACCCAGACCTAGAATCAAAGAACTCAACAGACAACGGCTTCTGCCTGTAACCTGCAAATGCACATCATAGCATACATCTACAACATATAATAACACACATGGCATTCAGTCATAAATACATAATCATTGCAGGAAAAACTCCTATGTTTGTATTAATATAAAATGCCTCTGTACAATGTGTTATTGAGTGCGGACAACAACAGAGTATCGGTTCCTTCTCTTCCTCTCTTCTCTTGTTCTATTCTATGTACTCATCTATGTACTCTCTCTAATTACAAAATAAGATCTAAGATCTTTTACATGAGGGGCTCTTTGAGCTCTTCCCTCCAAAGCTACCTACCCTATTTAATTACATTGAATTTACAATAAATGGTTGTCTAGTCCTAAATCTGATCTAGATCCCATCCTTACAACCACTTAAGGAGACCTACATCTAGGCATGTGCATACACATGGATTTTTGGCTCCTTGGCATTACAACATTAAATACAATTTCACATTTGAAAAATGTGAGGGATGGGGCCTCTCCTCCTTGAAGGCACGCTTGATGTGCCTCGTTGGCTGTCACATGATGATGTGGAGTGATGATTCTGCATAAATGAGCATGGGTATACTCCATTACTTCCTTGGCCTTGATGTTAGTTAGGATTCTTCAAAAATCAATATATATCAAGCCAAGTATTCTCGAGATATCATGGAGATATTCCAAACGACAGACCGAAAGTCTTCCCCTACTCCCTTCCTATCTAGAGTGAGATTTGAGGATGACGGGGACACTCCATTAGTTGGCAACACTCTGTACACACATCTTGGGGATATTTTTTTGTATCTCTCCCACTCCTGACCAAAACTATCATATACAGTGAGAGAAGTGTCCATGTACATGGAGGAGCCACATGAGTTACACTGGAAGGATACAAAATGTATCCTTTGGTAGTTTTGGGGCACCATCTGTTATGAGATCTACTATGCAACAGGTTGCAAGTTGTATCTTATAGGCTTCATAGATTCTGACTAGGTAGACGACAACACTAATTGAAATTCCAAATCCGTATACACTCTCAGTTTGGGTTTAGGGACTATCTATTGGTCGAGAAAGAAGAAGTATGTTATTTCTCTATCTTCAGCCGAGGTTGAGTACAGAGGAGTAGTTAACACTACCATCTAGGAATTTTGACTACAAAAATTCCTTACAGAGATGGGAATCCAGTTCCATAGACCGACTATAATTTGGTGTGACAACCAAAGTACTCTCAAGTTATGTAGAGACCCATTGCAATGAAAACGAACAAAGAATATCGAGATTTGTATGCACTACATAAGAGATATAGTCCATGACAGGATCATTGACCTGTAGTTATGTCCTTCCTCTGAAAATACTACTGACATATTCACCAAGACTTTCATTGAGAAGAAGTTTCACTCTCTGTGCAATCATCTTGGAGTGAAGGAAACAATTTCTTAGCAACTGTATTTTCTTTTTTTGATGCATTGTACCTTGATGGGGGGGTTCCCCATGAGGTTTTCCCTCTTTCCTCACTTTATTTTCAGTGTTCATTAGATGCATTTCTCATGGGTATCTAACATGGCCTTAGTTGTCGAAACCCATTCTTCATTACCCCATAGTAGTGTTGGGGGGGGGGGTGTTGGATATATTATGCACACCTAATATATTTTTCCTTATTTTCCTATGTTTATTAGTCATTATTTAGGGTATCCTATTTTTTAGGAACCTCTTCTACATTCTAGGAGAACATTCTCTTTATTTTAGAGTCAGTTAGACTGGTGTAAGTCACTCATATATAGAAACCTTATTTTTATCACCAATAGTTGCATGTTTTTCTCTCACCTCCACACATATGACTCAGTTAATTGAAGACTAGATGACTGGTTAACTAGGACTAGGTGGCAATTAACTCTGGTAACTGCCTATGTGTATCCAAGTCTCTCTAGACCACCACTATGTTGCATTGGCTTCTCTTCTAGTGTGCATTAGTTTATTTATACAGAGTATATTATGTGTAAATTATTATTAATTCATTTGGTTAATACAATTTTATTCTCTTCTCGCCATTTTTTCTCTTTTTTTCTCTATTTTGCAAGTTGTGTTCATTCTTCTGCTAGCTAGATCTCTTGTGTAGGTATTCTCCACATTCTACAAGTCTTTGGGTGGAACTGGTGCACATCCTGGATTGGAAAGTAAAAGTGATAAGGAACAAAGCCATAGTGTAATATCCCTAAGTCCGAACCCAATTGTAAATGTAAATGCAAATGTACTTAAGCTGGTGAGTTGTATGACATCATTTTATATGCACATTTCATGGTATAGTGTGCACATGTACTGCGTAGTAAGATGAGGAGAGTGCAAATTCTTGGATACCGTGCGCAACAACTTGAGTGCGTGCAATTGTGAGTCCAGCGAGCCTTTGTGTATATGCTATGTTTTATAGGCTATTGAGCTAGTTATTATAAGCTAGGATGATTATGTATTGATTAGGCCGAAGAGCCTAGATGTTAAAGGCCAATGTGCCTATTTTTGTACATGTCTCCTAATTAATATAAATACATCATTGTGCACAGACCGACCACGATAAAAGAGATGGGGGACTAAACTCCACTAGTTAGGGAAAGGGAGGGGATAAGCTAAGGAAAGGGGCTAAGATAGGGAGCTTAAGCCAAAAAGGAATATTATATTAATATTTCTTAAATATAAAGTATGGATAATTATTTTATCCTAAGTTCTAAAGTTGGGCACAAGTGGGCCAAAGTAGCTTCCAACATGACAAGTGTCAAGTTGGGGACATGCATACATATTGTTGGGACTTAGTTCATTTCCAAGGATCTTTTTCTAGGATTCCTTCCATCATTCAGCCAGGCAGTCAATCATCCATGAGTATTCACACCCATTGACCTATCCTTGGTATCTTCATGATTGTACCTGAACCTGTATCCATAGCCATTTTGTGTTGGTGTATTTGGTTAGCTTGGGAGATGGAATGAAGAAGCGAGTTGTCAGGCCCATGAGAAATTCTCAGGGTGAGAGAATTGTTGGGAATTGATTTCCTGAAGGTTCTGAACTATAGCTACAGTGATCTAAGACTTCCTATCCAGCCTCTTGCGGAAGCCCGAAAAGGAAGTGGGGCAGTCGAAGGACTGTTGAGCAGAGAAGGGGCACACTTCCTGGGGAATGAGGGACTGTGGGTTGTTAGTTTCAGTTGTCACCTGAGACAGAGTCCTTCCTATTGTCTATGAGCCTTTATCCTGGTTAGGAATCCCTTTATCTAGGTGGTGTTTAGTCCTATATCGGGGGTGACTCACTGATGAGAGTGATGAATAGTGTGGTCTAAGGTTGGGAGGTTCATGGAAGGTTTGCACGCAGTTGGTGACATTCTTACCAAGATAAGTGCCAATTGGGTGATAAATTTACATGTTGCATTGTTATTTATGTGCTTATATTTATGGGTTTATCTTATGTGTGTTTATAACTGTCTGAATGTTAGGGATATTTTTTGTATATGCTGCATGTCTATGTTTACTGTTACTTCAGTGTGAATTCATGCATTTACATAATGTATTTGTCTGTTACGTTTTAAATATAAAGCTTCCGCAAGAGTGTTGTGTGAGTATGTTTTTAAATGCATGTAGTTAGAAAATTTATGTGGCATAGCTCAGTTGGATGTTGGGTATGTTACGGTATGTTCCTTAGAGAGAACATAAAGAGTTCTATGGGGTAGTGTGGCCCAACATGCATGGTCGAGGATGTTACAACATGGCCTCAGAGCTTTAGTTTTCAACACTGAGCCTGGATGGGCCAAGAAAGTTAATTTGATGCAAAATTTCACAAAATATTTATTTTGAACAGGCCAAATTTCAATTTGTAGAGCGTCCATGGTAATATTTGGAAGAAACGACACGAAATTAGGAAAACCCCCAAATCTCATGGTTAAATTCATGAGAAAATGGAGAAATTCGGCCAAGTGATGAGATATTCCTGATTTAATATCTGTTCTAGCAAATTCGGACCCAAAATTGGTCGAATTTGAAGTCATGGTGAAGCCATGACAGTTGGAGCGAGTTTTGTAATTAAAATTCTCAATTCGTGAATTGATTTTGGGAAAATTCATTCCAGAAATGTCAACCCACAATGATTTGTTGTTGTAGAGGTTGAATTGGTGTTATCAGGGTGAAATTGAATGAATTTCATGGTTGCAGAATGTCTATGGAAAATTGGGGAAAAAGTTAGGAAAGAGCCCCAATTTCTGCAGTGGAATTCACGAGGATTTGATGCGCATAAAGGTGAATTGACGCAACCGACTCCTCTCTCTGTTCCGGTCGCTCCACCAGGACCTTCACTTTCCACGGCCCGAAGATCCCAGATCTTCCGACTCCCTCGGGAGCTCTTTACCCACAGTAATTCTCCTTCAGCAATCTCCCCTTTGGATATCGGGAGATCGCTGAAGGAGAATTACTGTGGGTAAAGAGCTCCCGAGGGAGTTGGAAGAGCTGGGCTCTTTGGGCCATGGAAAGTGAAGGTCCTGGTGGAGCGACTAGCATAGAGAGAGGAGTCGGTTGCATCAAGAGTGGTATCAGAGCTGGAAGAAGGTTCTCTTTGCTCAGGTAGCATAGGAGAGCAGACGAAATGCCGCCCAGAAGAGAAAGACAGTTACCTGGTCGTGAGGACAGGGATGCCCGGAGGAGAGGCAGACATCCAGGAAATCTAGCAGGGAATGCTGAGATGGAACGTCAGATACGAGATCTCAGGGCGAGACTCGAGGATATGGAGGCCACCCAGAGGCGTGGAGCCGATGCGATAGAGTTCAGCGATCCCGATATTGAAGAGGAAGCTGGACACGATGAAGAGGAGGTCTCAGTAGAGGATGCATCGACTGAGAGGTTGATCAGGGCCATTTCGAAGATGAGCTCGAAGACGAAGATGGAAATTCCCGTTTATAAGGGAAGTCTGAATGCAGAAGAGTTACTGGATTGAATCCGAGCACTCGATACCTACTTCGATTATGAGGATATCGAAGAGGATAGGAAAGTAAGACATGCAGTCACCAAACTAAGGGGACATGCAGCTTTATGGTGGGATGAACTGCAGGCGGACAGACGCGGCAAAGGAAAATCAAAGATAAAGAGCTGGGATCGGATGATCGCCAAGATGAAGGCGAAGTTCATTCCGAGAGATTACCAGATCACTTTGTTCAGGCGCATGCAGAACCTGAGACAGAAGTTGATGATCGTAAAGGAGTATACCGAAGAATTCTACAGGCTCAACATTCGATCTGGTCATCGGGAGAGTGATGACGAGAAGGTGGCAAGGTACCTGAATGGTCTGAGGTATGACATTCAGGATGAATTAAGCATGGTTACCATCCACACGGTTGAGGAGGCGTACCAGATGGCGCTAAGAGACGAAGAAAAGTTGAGCCGCAAGTAGGGACAACGAGGGCTAGGGCGAAGCCAGCCACGAGGTAAGGCGGTTGTTTCGGAGAGAACACTGAAGCCCAAAGAGGATTGGAAAAAGCCTCAGGGTAGAGCTGAAAGAGGTGGAACCTCACAGTAGAGGCAGCAAAAATTTGAGTCAAGGAGGCAGCCAGAGGATCAGCAAGGAGGATATGCTGACGCCAACACATTCCCTTGTACTCGAGGTAGAGGAAGAGGTCGGGGAGGAGTTATCACGTGCTTTACATGTGGTAAAGACGGCCACAAAGCCGTTGACTTCCCGTAAAGGAAAAGGGATGGAGGAAATACTCATGTCGTTGAGGCGCAGAGGCGTGACGTTGAAGAAGAAGACACTGGAAGCGGGAAATCGCTGACGGTGCACAAGGTTCTATTAAAACTTGA
>JASDQU010102394.1:387914-399018 GCA_032191745.1 Picea mariana
TCTCCACAAGGAACACAAAGAACACAAGATGTATGTACAATTTTTCTTTTTATTATGGACTTCAATCCAGGGGTTTTTCAACAACAAATGAATAGAGTAAAACTCTACAAGAGCACCAGATCTATATGCAAGACTCATCTTACATTCTCAGCACCAACTGAGATGAGGCAACAATCCTCAACAACTATCAATCTGTCAACATAAACGAGTGCATCAACCATGCACCAACCTGTGCCAAACAACCTGTAATCAACCTGTACCATAAACAAGTGCATCCAACCATGTACCAAGTATATACCAATAATGTGTCAACTAATCATCAACAATTACTCATCAATATGTACCAACATCATCAACTATACACCTCATGTATGTGCCAACTCATCAACTGCTTGTCTCAACCATGACTAGTTTTGGATTAGTCAACAACCCTAACTTGAAATAATCATAACTTTGTACCTGTAATGAATAAAGATCTGAAACTAATACACAATTTTATTCAGTGTGTTTTATGCAATTCCTTCAGGTTTCACTACTTGGAACCTCTCAGAAAAGGAGTTATAACAAAAATGGCATACCTTGCTGAATTCTAGCTTATTCTAGAGAGCGACCTTATAGAGCGTGCCCTACATGGAATATTTGTTGAATAAATCTGAAACTATTACAAAACATAATAAAGACTATAATCTAATTAAAAAAATTGGTCTCACTAAATTTGAATCTGTTATGAAGAAGTTATGACGATTTTACCCAAAACACCTGTTTTAGACTAGTTTCAGGACTAGCCACAAACCCTATTTTCCACGGAGTGTATCTCAAAAACTAAAATGACCCACAAGCTGAATTGTTTACCACATATAATTGGATATGTTTCCTCAATTTCATATCAATCCCATGGTCTGAATCATTATAGAAAAAAAGTTATAGCGAAAATGGTGAGATGACTTGTAAATAACATACCTTAGAAAACATCATGAAAATAATTTATCCTCCCTTCAATTCCGACCCTCTTTCCTTCACCTTCCTTATGAAATTAAGCTTAGATATTCTTGGTTACCTCAGTCACCTATAGATATTTAATATTCTCAAGTGTTCCACACCAAAAATGCTCAAGAAACTCTCCATCAATACTCTAAAAGATATTCTCACAAGAAGCTCTCCATTGATCCACAAAAAGGATGATCTACAAGAGACCACTGATATCTTATTTTTACTTTCATCCTCTAGGTCTCTTAACCTATTTTTAGGTCACTTAACCCATTTCTAGGTCACTTAACCTATTTTTTTTATTTTAGGGTTAACCACTTTCCATAAATAGAAATTTCTCCAATATTTTATCATTTAAATATTCCTTCTTGATTTTCTCATCTTACTTTATCATTTCTTGATTTTTTTACTTCTCTTTATTATTTAAATAATCCACCTTGACTTTGTTACCTTACTTTATCATTTAAATAATGATTTCTTCTTTTAGGTCACTTAACCCATTTTTAGGTCACTTAACCTATTTTCTTTATTTTTAGGGTTAACCATTTTACATAAATAGAAGGTTCTCCAATACTTTATCATTTAAATATTCCTTCTTGATTTTGTTACGTTACTTTATCATTTCTTGATTTTGTCATTTCTCTTTATTATTTAAATAATCCACCTTGACTTTGTCACTTTAATTTATCATTTAAATAATGATTTCTTCTTTTAGGTCACTTTGACTTCTTTGACCTTGGGGGCTTCAAGCCTTCATGTGGGGGTCCTTCATCTTCATAAGGCCATAACTCTCAAACCATGAGGAGTTATGTGACATTACACATACCACCGAAAATGGCATGACAAGCACTATCCATCTAGGATAGTTTCACCAACATTTTCCTTGATCTTCATCTCATTATTCCACATACAAGGATGGGTCCTCCAACCATTCTTCTAGGATAAMTCAATCCGTAAAACGTCTTCCCGTGAGGGATTTCACCATAAGGGGACCACTTTGGAGTTCATCCATTTGTACACCTTATCATTCATGATAAGAAAATAATGAGAGCAAGGGTCCTCCAACCATTCTTCTAGGATAACTCAATCCACAAAGTGTCTTCCCGTGAGGGCTTTCACCATAAGGGGGCCACTTTGGAGTTTATCCATTTGTGCACCTTATCAATCATGATAAGACAATAATGAGTCATCTATACATTTTTCCAACAATGCATCATATACCAATGAAACCACAACGATCCATATTCATCATGTATCAATGACAACTCATTGATCCATCTTCATCATATCAGTGACAACTCATTGATCCATCTTCATCTATGCATTCTCATCAAGGAAAATACATATTATATTACATCAATCATCAATCAATCAATCCTTTGACGCCAATCCATCACTTGAAATCAATCAATCAAACCATTGGCATCAATGACAACATGGTCCAACAGTGATCACATCTCTTCTCAGAGATATAGATGCCACCATTCTAGCAAGTCTTACACTATGTATTTTTACGGTCTCTGTATATTTGTTTCATCGATAGAAATAATTTATTATTGTATTTATCTGTTTTTGGAAAATTTTATGTGTATTTCATTGTAATATCTTTGCTTTCATTTCATTCCGAAAATAACCCATATCAGTGACAACAAGGGAAATCCTTTGATGTGAAGACATCCACTTTGTTAAAATCAAACAAATTTCATCACCCTTTCTTTCTTTATCCACTACACTCATGGTTATAGGCTCATTTCCATTTTCAAGTGCCCAACTCACATGACCTTATCTTCATGTTTCCAACATCAAACCGACCAACTCACATGACCTTATTTTCATGGTTCCAACATCAAACCACTTTTGTTAGAGTCCATGCGCTATCTAAGTTTGATAACATATTAAAATAGTATAATGAATAGAATAGAGATCAATCTCAACTTGATATCATATTAAAATCTTAAAAGATAAACCAACCAATGAGTACAAAGTCAACATTCATTAATGATTACCTTGTAAACCCTTCATCAAAAAATCAACATTGAAAATATTCTTATTACTTTAACCCATTCGACCAAGTCAACCCTTTCAAACACTTCACAATGAGATTCAACACAAGCTAATACCATGCTTTGAAAAACCATATGCTATTTATTTCATTGACTGAGTCAGATATTAGTCTAAGACCAAAAGCACTTTCCATAAAATTGTGATGGTTTTAAATAAAGATTTGCACTTTGAAATATTATGACTATGTAACTAGTAATTTGGATTAATGTAAAAAACACATTCCATAGAATTGTGATAGAGACAAATAAGGAATCATACTTCAAAATATTAACCAGTATTATGTAGCTAGAGAGTTAGTGGATTTCATTGAATGTAAGGTGCACTAGGTCCACTATATTATTAAATAAGACCCACTATGGTAGTTAGATATAATAAATGTAAGAGGACTTCTTAGAAGGCTATGCTTCGAGAAGATTTCTCCTCTATAATGTTGTTAGGTCATGGTAGCACTATATAAAGGGGTTAAAGTAATGAAATTGGATATGAAGAGAATATTGTATTTGGAGATGAATCTCATTAGGAGGTTTCCCCCTCAAAGAGGCAAGTGAACAGGAGAGGATCCCTTCCATAATAGGATCCATTGTATGGTGTTTCCCTACCCCAAGGGTTTTGATATAATAAAGTGGTAGTTTTCTATATTGTTCCATATATATTGTGTGGTGATTGTATTTATATATATTTGGTACTATTTTAGTGTTTGGTATTTAGGTATTTGGAACTTAACAAGTGGTATCATAGCACTTTCCTTGGTTGGAAGTGTGGGAAAATATTTTTATTTTTTGCAGATTTATTTTTTCGAAAAAAAATATGGCTGCAACATTCCGCACTATTTATATAGGTTTTGGTGAAAATATATCAAAAAATGGTTGTCAATCTGAGTTCCTCTCAGAAAAAAGCCCAATTTAAAAAAAAAAATCGCCTGAAACGGAGTCTGAGAAGTCAAGTTATTTTCATTTTAAAATCTGCAATTTTCAGGGTTTTTTTTTTTCGCAGATGAACACATGATTTTTCTGATTTCAGTAGCATCCGAGGCTGAATTTTTCAAAAAAAATTGCAGATATGAGTCCCTCTCACAATTTCACCCAATTTCAAAAAACAAAATCGTCCAAATCGGAGCTCTGGAAGTGAAGATATCGTTGATTTAAAATCAACTATTTTGGGGGGTTTTTCGTGACGACAGTGGGACTGTAGAGTTCACAACTTTTCATAGGGTGCTCATATTTCTACTAGATCAATGACATTGGATAAATTATTTTGAGAGATTTCTTTTAGTATATTTTATGTGGTGTTTCCAATGGCTATTTCCTATCAAACCCTCGAAGAAATTCTACATATGACTGAAGCATTCAAAGCCCAATTGTATGACACATTGCATGACTTTGCAGATGGCCTCACATTGAACCTTGCATATGACCTCAAATATAGTTTTTTTAGTATTCAATATTCATTGGATAACATGCAGGAGAGATTTCTTATGGTGGACATCAAGGATGAATATAATCAAGAAGTATATGTTTGGTATGATTTTGAGGCCAATTGTGATGATTGGTATATGGATAGTTGTCATTTCTGGGATGAAAACCACTTTTATATTTTATTTGATGACTCTAATCCACATTTTGTAGAGAAAATCAATGTGAAAAATCAAGAGCCTATGATTATTACCAGTATCCATCCTGCATATTCTATAGTGATATTTTTCCTTCTAGATTTTGCTACGAATCTTTTCCACTATGTAGATGGATCTTCTTATTTGGATCTATATGAAAGGGGTCAGCATTTGGAGCATCATTTTTAGTTGGTTATTGGGTTTCAAATCTTCTGCAGGGAGTTCACACGCGCACTTGGACATGGGACCCTGGTTTATAATGGCGGTTGGACTACTTCAACATGGTGCCTTTCCTTTCTACATGGAACCATGGTTCTCTAGTATACTTCAACACTATGGTCCACACTTATCCATGAGACCCTAATATATGGTTGTACACCCTCGTAAAACACGTTGAGGACAACACTTTTATAAGGGGATGGAATGTTAAGTATCTAGAGAGGTAGTGGAGGTCATTGAATGTAAGGTGGGCTAGGTCAACTATATTATTAAATAAGGCCCACTATGGTAGTTAGATATAATAAATGGGTAGTTAGATATAATAAATGTAAGAGGACTTCTTAGAAGGTTCTGCTTCTAGAAGATTCGTCCTCTAGAATGTTCTTAGGTGATGGTAGCACTATATGAAAGGGTTAAAACAATGTAATGGGATATGAAGATAAAATTGTATTTGGAGTTGAAGCTAATTAGGAGGTTTCCCCCACAAAGAGGCAAGTGAAMAAGAGAGGATCCCTTCCATAATATGATCCATTGTATGGTGTTTCCCTACCCCAAGGGTTTTGATATAATGAAGTGGTGGTTTTCTATATTGTTCCATATATCTTGTGTGGTGATTGTATTGATATATCTTTGGTACTATTGTAGTATTTGATATTCAGGTCTTTCGAACTTAACAACAAGTCTGCGTAGCATACACAATACCTGTTGAAAGTAATATGAAATTTAATAACTGTTATGTGTAATGTAATAATTTGTTACATACATTGTAATTTCTAAAATTTGCATAATTGAAACTTGAACCTTAAATTTAGTGGGATAAAATATTATACCAATTTAAACTTGAACTATCTACGTTCCTTCTTTTCGATTGGCATCCTTAAACTTCTTCTCTTTCATTTCATAGCCTCCTCCTGTTTCGTCATAAGGCCGAGTTATAGGTTATTTAGTTTTCTACCCAAATGTTTCATACATATTAAATTTTTTATTCGAATGATGTGTCATGCTTTACGTTTTTTCCACTCCTCCACTTCCTCAAGGAAAATATTTTATAGACCGATTTTTTCTCTGTAATAATATAGAAAAGGTTGATTTTTCCTTTGTAATAATATAGAAAAGATTTTTTCAAACCGATTTTTCCTCTATAATAATATAGAATCCCRAGAAATTAGCAAGTCCAGTTTCAACAACAAAGGAAGGACCATGTCATCGATTTTTTTATTATTATATACAAGAAGGTTGGATGTACTTGCCAAAATRWTTGACAGATATTTTGTACAAAAAGTGGACATGTATTTCATAAGACCCAAAAATCATTTAAATAGTTTCATTTGATGTAAAAATTGGAAACCTATAAGGGCAGGATTATGGAMAACACATAAATTAACCAGGTATAAAGTCGGGTTAATGCATAGAAATTCACCTTTTCATAAGCTTCAAAAGGTCAATATTCCAACGATACTACATGTTATGAAAGGGAAATCTTAGATGTAGAGGCCAGGTTCTTAAATGTGATGGAGCCAACTAATCCAACACACAACCAGATAGATTGTACAGATTCATGCACAACGATGATTGTAAATATTGATGGCTATTACTAATAATAGCCTCAGAGATTTTTGGGCGTACGGATCCAAAACCATAGATATTTTCTATGTACGAATCACTTGAATTAAAAAAAAAACAATGATCACAGTGCAAACTTTTCTGCAATAGCACATCCAAATAATAGACCAATCACACACTAAATAAATAAATTTTAAATTAATATGAAAATAAAAAATTTGATTTGTTAAAGTTAAACTTTCAAATATGGTAAAACGTTTTGTTCAATGACCAAACTAATATGCAGTCAACCAAAGAACTCATCGCTATATACCTAACCTCTCGGTAGGTATAATAAGGAAGAGTAGTGGATTGAAAATCAAGGGAACTTGGGGTCGCCTTGCTTAGTTTTCCAATTGTTGTAGCAAGGGCATAATTCTTTGTTTCTAGACGTGCCAGGAGGAATGCATAGACACTTTGCGCACGTTCCAGGAGGAACACAAAGACACTTTGCACATCATTTTTGACATAAATTCATGCATGGATTTCGGTGAGAAGTTTCTAAACAATGTTCTAAACACCTTAGCACAAATTCTACATTAATATTCAATCACAATACAATTATTTCTATTAATCTAAGTGTAAGCGTATAATAATTTTCTATATAATATTGACTATATGAACGAAGCTGAATAAATTGAACCTTCTGGAGTTAGACTGTCATCACCATACTGGCCCTGAACAAACTGAACATGGATTGTGAGTCAGATATACTGGTCTGTAATTTGAAGATGCAACATGCAGGTGAACCCTAATAACAATGATAATAAAATACAAGCTTACTCGATTCGGCGCCAGATCAGACAATTTAACATTGTTGTGGGAAGTCATAAACAATCAATCATTTGACAACAAATAATATAAATGGAATATGAGTTGCAGTATAAACTCAGACTCATTATTATATTCATTGATGTACCTCAATACCCCATACACATAAGGAGAACATAGTAATGACAAGAATAACTAATGATAAAAAGCACACCATGGGAAATAAACTAAGGGTATCTCCTTATCCTGTAGTTAAATAGCAACCCAATTATTCTTTGAGCTTCAGAWGAAATTTGTTAAAGAAGATGGGAAATATATAGAACTAGTCCATGACCATATACCCTTAATTAACCATGGAATTATAGAAATCTAAAAAACAATTGGACACAGCTCACAATGCAAATTAGTAGTTATTATTAGTYGACTATCTGCACTAACATTGTCCTTGCATGGGCCTGTCGGGGACTAAATGTTGCGAGAGACCATTAATTTATAATTGCAATTGTTTTATATGGCCAAGCTTCCAATAATAAACATTTTTTACCTTGAAATTCCAACACTTCTTTTCGCAATATATTTGGAAACATGTCATCGGCTCCATTTAACACCAACAAACAATTAGTCTCTAATTATATTGGATGGAATAATTCTCGATAAACCTAGTATCAGGGATCAAAATTGAGCTTTTCATTGTCCTTCAAGCACGTCCTTCAGTCCGTTACTCTGCTTGGAAAAAGTGACTTGCTTTCTCGTACAATTCTCAATGTGTCTCACTACTACTTTGCTTTGCCCCATTTCCTAGATTCTGTCTCCACCCAAAAATCCATGTCTCTCTCTCTATTGAAGTTACCAAAATCATTTAACTTCCCTATTCCCAAATGATGTAATTTGTTCCTAGTAAACAAGGGAAATTAATTTCTTAGATACAAACATTTCAAGTAGGAGGGGGAAGATTTATTCACCTCCCTTGTAATATATCCAGAATGGGAGATGAAGTATTCTCAAAGAAAATATCCCAAACACTCATGGGCCCATATGGAAGGTGATCAAATATGAGTGGTTGAGGAAAAAAAAAGGAATGAATGTTGTATTGATTCATCCAACAATCAATGTACAAGCTTTGTGCGTACTCAAAAAGAATAAGTCGTGTATCTATGGCAGGCCAACGATGAAGATTGGGTGCCAACCAAGAATGTAAGTGTTTATCTACAAAGCAATTTCTCTACATTGATGAAGATTGCAGAGCATGCGAAATCATCCCAAGAGATATCAATATTGTAGATTCATTGACTAATTTCCATTCCCATGATGACAATGAATTGTATGGAGACAACCCATATGCATTTTGTTTTCTCTTGGAATCACTAGGTTTGATCGCCCTAAGCATGGAAATTGCTGTGGAATTCATTTATTTCAGCACACACAAATCTCTTACCAGACACTAATGATCCTTATGTTGTAAGGCCCAATGAAGAAGGTGTAGAATTTTCAAAACCGTGCGTCATGCAGATCACCACAGGGACATGCATACACTACATCGACATGACAGGAATTGAAGCAGACTGTCAACGTTAGACAAGACGGGCATTGAAGAAGAGTGTCAACATTAGTGTCCAAGAGCCATGGTAAATAAATATTTGAAACAAATGTCATTAAAACTTTCTTCATCTCCAGAATGTAGCCGTCACTTGGGCAATAAGACTTCAATTTGATGAACAAATGGGAGGCTAAATAAATAGGTTTAAATATTTCAGAAAAATAAATAAATAGGTTTAAATATTTCATAAAAATAAGAAAATCGAATGCTTAATATGAAAATATAGAAAACTATAGGAAAGATGCAAATTTATTTTGGTCAAAGAATAAATTAATAGGTAGTCAACAGTGAATTGAATGATATATACCATTCCTGGCGGCAAGTATAATAAGAGGAGAGAGGAGCTTTATAAGAAGATGGAGGATTGGTGTAAGATTTATGGCATGCAAAGAGATTAATTCCCCTCTAAAATATACACACCCACAATAGAATAAGGAGTTATACTTCTAAATATTGATAAGAGGAGAGCAGATCTTTTATAAGAAGATGGGAAATAAGGAATCATACTTCAAAATATTAATAAGAGGAGAGAGGAGCTTTATAAGAAGATGGAGGATTAATGTAAGCTTTATGGCATGCAAAGAGATTAATGATCCTCTAAAATATACACACCCACAATAAAATAAGGAGTTATACTTCTAAATATTGATAAGAGGAGAGAGGAGATTTTATAATAAGATGGGGGATCGGTGCAAGCTTTATAGCATGTAAAGAGATTAGGACTACCCACAATAGAAAAAGGATTTACACTTCTAAATATTAGTAAGAGGAGAGAGGAGATTTTATAATAAGATGGATGATTGGTGCAAGATTTATAGCATGTAAAGAGATTAGGACTACCCACAATAGAACAAGGAGCTATACTTCTAAATATTAGTAAGAGGAGAGAGGAGATTTTAGAAGAATATGGAGGATTGGTGTAAGCGTTATATCATGTAAAGAGATTATGACTCCTTTAAGATATATATATATCTGCAATAGTTTAGTAGTATGTTAGTAGGATGTGATATTTTAATGTGGACATTTCCATTGACATAATCTTCATGGCATGTAAGGAATTTTAAACCACTATGAACTAAATCCATAAATCAATGTGGGATAAATTGCAAAAAAAAGGGAGAGGAGATTTTATAGTTATAAAGATGATTCTAGTAGATCTTAACATTGATGTATCCAACCTTATTACTAAATTAACAGACACACACCCATGAATTTGGCCACAATATAGAATATCAATGGGGGAGAGGTTGCACATATAAAGAATCAAACTTGTAGTCAATGCAATAATATTTTAGTAAGAGACCATTACAAGAAAAAATAATTTGAGAAAAAAAGGTTCCTCTACCCAATAAAATGTATTTAATGAAAAATGTTGTATAAACAACTAATGAAATGAACAAGTTCTAGGTGGATTATTTTACCTCATGAGAAATTGATGATGTTTATAGGAGATAGGTCATATTGAATGATTTGGATATTAATTATCTTATGTAATTAATCCCAAGAAATTATGGTTACAACTATGTGCAAGTACTATAGGTGATGATTCAGGCTATGTAATTCATTTTTTCAAATTTCAATCTCAATTCTTCACTCTCCATGAGAATCAGCTATGGTAATGTGTAAGATCCCCATTTTGGCGATTCATATTGTAAAAATGGTGTATGGTCGTGGGCCAAGTGATGTAATATGTAAAGATTGTATATGAGAAATAATAAAATAAAATACATCACGGACTAAAGATGGATATGGGAGAAGTCATGAGGGATAAGTTTCCACAAGAGAGGGGGTCCAAAGGGGGGGAATTATACATGCCTATTAAACCCAAACCATCTTCCTAAATTGTTTTATTATGAACCTTCTATTTCCTTTTTTAGTGTTTCAAAGACTAATCATTGAATGCATGTGAGGCATTGGTGGGTAAAGTCACCTCACATAGTTATTGAGAGCATGGGATTTAGCAAAAACAACCTTGGGAAATGGGAGAGTCAAGATGCATAGGAGAAGAGGAAATTTGAATGTGAGGGGAAGGTAGTTTTTATAGTTGGGTAGAAGAAAGGAAATGTGGGTAGAGTTTTGGGAGATAGAAGGAAACCATAGTGGCTTCTGTGGACATATTTTGGAGTTATTAATGGCATGAAGAAACATGCTGATAGGATTGGGAGTGACAATTTTGTGTAATATTCCCAAGTGAGCAAGTAAGTTGATGCTATGAGAATTCATGTTGCATTTTTTCATTCCTGGAGTCCCTATCA
>JASDQU010102394.1:409183-419400 GCA_032191745.1 Picea mariana
ATTTTTCTATTACATAGATATTTCATACATATTCATTATAACTAAGTTCTTTTTCATAAAACAAATTACATATGAATAAGCGTTATTTTCCAGTGTACTATTTACTCTTTTTGAATAGACTCTTCTACACTAAAAGATGTTATTATAAAAAGTTATGATCTCAAATGATAAGCATTCTATTGGCCCTAAAATTTGATGGATGCAAATCTTCCTATTGTTATTTTTGTCATTATTTTGTATGTTGATTTCTATCAAAATTTTAAATTACTTCATTAATTGTGGTTTTAGTCAACATTGGGGGCATAATTTAAATAATTCCAAAATCAATGATAAAAGTATGTAAACTAACAAACACTTTAGTTAAAAACCAAATTATCACAAAACCGAAATTTAAATACCATCATACAGTACTTGGATTGTTCTGAAAATCATCACACTTCAATATAATTATATATTTAGTAATTAAACAATCCATTAATATACTAATACAAATAAAATATCAAAATTGAATAATAAATTTAATTCAATTTATTTAAAATTATTAAGGATTTCATTTACATCCATGATTCCCTTTTGTTACAAGACTTGTGAAATTATTAATGTATACAAAGCACGTTAGTGTTGAATATCAGGACAATCAAAGTGAATTAAATATGCCAAAAAATATTGTTACGTATATAAACAAATCAATAAACATGTAATTTACCAGAGAAAACTCCTAATCCTGGATAATCATGTGTGGTGTAAGCACATATGACATTCAATGCAAAACTCCTCTCTATTACGATGGGTATTGATACATTGTATATGTGTATCCCTTCCCATAATTCCTTCAATTCATCCACAAATGGCTATAGGTAGAAATCCATATACTTCACTTGTCTTCTACCGGGGACTATAAGAGACAACATATGATTTTCATTCTTCACGGAAAACCATGGGGGATATTGTTATTGATTAGTACTACATGAAAAACATAATAGTTGGTGTTTTGAAGGGAATATGGGTTGAAACCATCCATGGATATGATGAGTCATAGACTTCATACATCATCCTTGAATTTTTCGAGCCATGTATCCTCTATATGCTTCATGACTATTGAATCTATTGGGATTTACATAACTCTTGACTCACTTTTGTGCGAGACATGCCATCCCTGCGACACAGATAGTTCTTTGCAACAAAAGAGCCTTTGAATCCTTGGGATTGTAGGCATGTTCCTCAATATCTTATGAGGAGGACCATGTGATTTACCATTTTTATTTGATTTATGGTACCTATCGTGCCCACATTTCAGACATATATCTTTTTCTGCATATTCTCCTCTATATATAATACAATCATTCAAACATGCATGATATGATATTTGTACTCAACACTCAACATTTTAAACATCGTCTTTGCCTCTTCACGGCTAATGGACAAGACATTATCACTCAGAAGAACCTTATATTTGAATAACCAACAGTTAGTGGGCAATAGAAATGTACAATGCCATTTAACGTTCATAAAATCGACTATTTTTAATGTTGATTGTGTGACAAAATTTCTCAGAATATAAGGGACTTGATGGTCAATTACCTCAATATTGTCGAGAAACTTGCATTTGAAATGCCAAAATTTTCTTTCAAGTTGTACAATAACATTGTTGTCCCCAATTGGGTAGACTTTGACCAGCTAGGTCCAAGGAGACGGGTGGTGGAAGAAGATTTCAAGATTTCGAAAAAGGTATCAATGATATGAGCATCATCCCTTAGCTCATTGTTCTGGAATGCATCTAAAATTGTCTCCATAGTAGTCATATCCCATAAATAATCATCCATACCAACCTCTATTTAATTGATTCCATTGCCAACTTGTGAAGAAATACCATTGCTATAGTCATTCCTAATTGGTGAATCTGTTCATAGTGAGAATTGAATACGTGGTAGATTCAACCATTCTTGGTATTATTCCTCTCTGAGTTGTGCTTTTATTGCAACCTTATTTGGATTTGACATTGTATTGGGGTGCAACAGAAGATGATAGGTAGGTCGCTCATCATCAGAATCCTAATTTCAAAAATATTGAACATTAGTACATCGATGATATTAGTAAGCACAATACAATTGGTTTGTTTAAATTACATTATACCAAATAATTATTACCATCGTTGACCTAGGATTGCATCTGAAAGATGGCATGTTACAATTGGTAGTTTAAAGCGACTATCCATTTTCATCTACCAACTTCTTGCGATATGTTGCTCCTAATATGAGCTTATGACGTTTTCGAACTAGTGGAATATTTTCTGCTTCTGAACTCAATTCTGAATTAGGATCCTATAAATTTTGATACATTTTTATTCAGATTGACATGGATACAAAAAATAAATTCAATTAGATAATAAAAATATAAATAAAATATGAACTTACTAAAAATGGAAATGGAGAACTTCGCGATGGACTTTGAGCAATATGGAATGGGTTGGAATTTGAAGAATTAAACATTTGATATTATACTATTTTCTCCCTGCGTTTGAGAAAAATCAACAATTTGTTTTTAAGAATAAGATGCCTTTAAGCATAAAATGTATACTATGAAGTATTGCAAGTCATGTGGAAGCATCCTAAAAGATAATTTAAGATGAATATATTGTTTTGTGTGAAAAAAAAATTCAGATAACTTTTAAAGAATAATGGTGCGCTTATTAAAAAAAAATTCACCAGTATGTCTATAACAATATAAAGCACCGAGGCATTTAATTACTAACCACATCAGTTCTCAAGATTTCAAATAAATAGAAAAAATTATACGATATTGGTGCTCCAAAAATATTTAGCGCACTCATTCTTTGTATAAAGTAATGCACCAGTGTGTTATATTAATAAATGCACCGGTGCTTTGAAAAACTTAAAAAAAAATGACTTTGTTTCTTACAATTGAAAAATGAGCAGGAATTTATTTGTCGAAAATCTTATTTCATAAAGTCCTTTAAATAGTAAGAATCTATTCACTATTTCATTATTTTGCCAAAATTTACAGGGGATATATTTGCAAGAGAGACATACTAGGGAGCATTGTGGAGAAAACAAATACTTGGAACAATAGAATTATTCAGAAGATCATAATTTGAAGGGTATGGTGATTCACTCAAAACCCTTTTCATAAGTATTTTAAATAGTATTAATATATTCACTATTTCATTATTTTGCCAAAATTTACAGGGGAGAGATTTGCAAGAGAGACATATCCGAGAGCACTGTGGAGTAGAAGAATACTTTGGAACAACATAATTATTTAGAAGATCAAAATTTAAAGGGTATGGTGATTCACTCAAAACCCTTTTGGAGTAACAAAATTATTTAGAAGATCATAATTTGAAGGGTTTTGTGATTCACTCAAAACCCTACATAGTAAAGATTTTAAATTTTACTATTGATTTTAATAATAATTTTTTTTAGAGTTTGTATCTATATTTAGATAAAATTAAAAAAAAAATAAAGAAATTCCATACTTACCTTAAACCCTTTATTCTTCTTTTTTACGTGACTGCAAAATTTCACCTCAGGGTTTAACTCCCTCCATCACTTCACAATTAAGGATTTTCATTTTAGGCATTTTAGATTTAATGGGTTTGTGTTTCTATATATAAGGCGTTTGGGATGTGATGGAAGGGGGACACTTATTGCATCGGATCCAAACCCTATCAGCCCTATCACATCTTGTGATTTTCTGGTTATCGATGCATCGGTTTAACTATAACACACCAATGCGTTTACTAAAAAATCACACTGGAAATGTTGTAACATAATTTAAAAAAACAATTCGTTCATGAGTGTAATTTTTTTCGATTATTTTTTTCATTCATAGTATTTTTTTGTTTTCATTTTTTACTCTAAGAGTGGTGTTATTATCGATACATATTGTACCATTGTAATTTAAAGTAATTTATTTTTATTTTTATTTCCCGTCGGTGTGTTTCATATATCGAATGCACTAGTGCTTTCATATTATTAAAGCGCACTAGAAACCAGATTTTTTTTAGCTAAAAATTAAGTGATTTATTTATAAAATATATTTAATTGCTTCTATATTGAATGATATAGGTTTCATATTGATAAAAAAAATGTGTGAGAATAGTTCAAGTAACAAAAATTCTGATCGGCACAATGATAAGACATCCAAAAAAGAAAAAAAAAACAAGTTCTTTGTAAATTCTATACAAAATTAATATGTTTGAACTCTATGTAAGTTTAAATAATATGTATTGGTTAGTGTGTGTCATGTAGAACCACAAAATGAGGAAGTTCGATAAGATTCTTTGTGATCTAAGTGCAGAAGAGTGTAAAAATTTGATGGAAAAATTGCAAAAGGATGAAAGAGGTGAATGAAAAAATACTATTCAATATGAATTCTTTTTTGATTTTTCATTAATAATATACTTAATAATATTAGATAACATGTTTCAAACAATCTATTAATTCACATATGTTTAATGTTCTATAGGGACCAACAATGAAGAAACAAAATGCCATCATAAGAAAATAAAAATTATAGAATATGTAAATGATGATTAATTGGTCCTTAGCTCATCTAGAGTGGTGTTGGAGGGTAATGAAAGGGGGATTCTTTTTTACAAAACTATGAGGGATATAGTGGAATGAACGTATAGACACACTTTCCACTTACAATACATAAATCAATTCAATGATTCCAAGAACCAGATTATATCTAAACTACATGAAGCATTTCCAAAGAAATGGTCAATGAGCCCTATCAGACTTGCAATAACAAAAACATACAACAACAAGAAACAATCATTCAAAAAGTAATATGCCTAAAAATTTATTTTCTAGAATATGTATATATTACTACAAAGTATTCCTTTATTAATATCAAGTTTGTTATATTTAGTTTTCTTTTATCAATGCAAAAATAGTTTATTGTCATGCTACTTTTTTTTAGAAAGATTATGAAAATCCCAAAGGATCAATGAGATGATATATGAAATATTTCAGTAGGAATGTCCAAAAAAGTGTACAAGGAGATGGTCAAATAAATGGACATAATTTCATTGTAGGAGGAACCATCTCAACAACAACGCGCTTCAAATGTATGAAATCATTGAATTTTTCTATTAGGTACATATAAATAAATAATTTATCATTAAATGTTAATTTTTAAGTATTTTCTTGCAGAAAAGAAAACAAAATGGAACCCATGAAACACATAAATCATGACGACAGGGAAGAAAATGGTTGATACCAAAGTTTGTGAGTAATTTTTATTTCCTTATAACAACTTAAGATTTAAATCTCCTAACTTATAAGGACAACATTGAAGAAATCTATCATAATTTTACAACTACCCTTTTCGCTTCTATTAACAAGTTCTCTTTCAAGGTGTCCTATAAAAAGAATAATAGAATGACCAACCCTTGGTATGATAAAGAAAGTAAAATTGCTAGGAAATCCATTAGGAATGCTTCTAATGAGTCCTTAAAACTCGATAAGATCAATACGTACAATGCCCTAATGAAAAGGGGAAAAAATGTACTATATCAATAAAAGGAAAGAGAAACTTTCACAACTATATAAGCTAGATCCTAAGAAGTTTTGGAGCTAAATTATAAAAAGAATACTAAAGAAAATAATAGGATTCCCTTAAGGGACTAGAATTCTTACCTTAAAAGTATTTACGAGTTCCCTAATGCCATGGACACCATTTCTATTGTCCCTACAAAGGAATAAGTTTTTTTTGAGATGACATAGAGTTCGGGGTTAAGAGGCTTGCAAATGGGAAAGCTAAGGACATTAAAGGCTACCAAGATGAAATTTTTAAAATCAGAGGGCCAATCCTTATCCCTCACATACACAATCTCTTCAATTTAGTAGTCAAGCAGGGCTTCCCTAAACCCTGGACGCAAAGACTCATTGTTCCTATTTTTAAAAATGGGGATAGAAACATTCCCTCTAATTATAGTACCATTATGATTAGCCCGATTTTAGCCAAGCTTTATGGAATTATTTTGGAAAATAAGATTAACATTTGGTCAAAAAGTCATGGTAAAAGAGATAAAGGCCAGGTCAGGTTTAGGAGATATCATTCAACTGTGGACCATATTGTTACCTTTAGGATCATTTCAGAGGAGTTCCACAATACTAAAACCAATACTTTTTGTTGTTTTGTTGAGTTAGAAAATCTTTTGACACGGTTCCTAGGAAAAACCTTTGGAATAGGTTGGAAGAGATAAAAGTGCCTCTTGATTTGAGGGCTTCTGCAATAAGGATGTATGAGAACGTTACTTATAAGTTTAAAAACACCGAGGGATGGTCAAAATATATTAACTGCAATATCAAAGTCAAACAAGGTTGTCACTTGTCCCCTACCCTTTTTGGCATATACATTGACAAGTTAGAAAATTGCTTGGAAAAAGTAGGTTGTGTCATCCCTACTCTCACTGGTATAGTCATAAATATTCTTATGTATGCCGATGATATCATTCTTATGGCAAGGAGTCCCCATGATCTTGAAAACCAACTAAGATTCCTCAAGGACTTTTGCTCCAATATGGGTATGACTGTTAATATTGATAAGACTAAGGTCATGATTATTAAATCCAATAATATCTCTTATGATACCTTCGTATATGACAACAACAACTTGGAGGAAGTGAATTCATACAAATATATTGGAATTGATATTCACCACAAGCTCAATTAGAATTATAACATTGAGAAAAGGATTATTGGGGGATGGAAAGCTTATTACGGACTTGAAAACAATTGTAAATCAACTGATCTTTGGAGTTGGGATAAGAAGAAACTCCTCTTTGAGACTCTTGTTACAGCTATTATTCTTTATGGATGTGAAGTCTGGGGCTGTAGTATCTCTCGTGAATCCTGGAGAAATATAGAGAAAATACAAAAGAATTTTATAACCTATAATCTCAAAATTAAAGGAAATACGGCCTATCCCATCCTCCTCTTAGAAACAAGCCTCTCCCCCATTGAGAGCATGGCTATGAATAGATACCTAATGTATAAGAACAATTTAAAAAACATGGAATACAAGAGGCTTCCTAAAATTTCTTTAAAATCGAGTCATAACCACCATTGACTCAAGAGAGGATGGAATAAAGATGCATGGTCTTGGATAAACTATTGGGGAATCATGTAAGACACCATTTTGCAGAATAAAGATACTATTGAAAAAATGTCAAATCAAAATTTAAGGAGAAAATGTGGTGTGATAAAGAGTTAGAGGAAAAAACAAAATTAAGGTATTATAAGGATGTAATCAACCCTAATCTACAAGATCAAAATTATCTATCTGTTTTTCCAAGTGTAAAGAAAAAAATAAGCATTGCTAATATAAGATCAAATTCTTACGAGCTCCATAGTGAAACTGGGCGTTGGTCAATTCCTAAAATGCCATGGGAGGAAAGAGTGTGTCACCTTTGTGACACTAATAAGGTTGAATATGAAAAGCACTTTCTCTTAGATTGTCCATCCTATACCCATATTAGATCTCATTTTCAAAATATTTTTCACACTACCAACCTTCCTAACCTCTTAACTCAAGAAAAGTATGGTGATCTTGGAAAGCTTCTCTTAATGCTTTTTGAGCACAGAAACAAAATTCTAAAGAATCGCAAGTAATCACTTACCCTCTAAAGGTCTGATACACCAATTTGGTCTTAGTGGAAGTTAATAATCATCATCATCATAATTATAGGATATAAAACTCGTAGGAAAAAAAGTATGGAAATGTGCCAAAAAAAGAGTTGTTGATAGAAGGAATGATATTTAATTTTGAAAGAATATGTATAATTCAAGACTCAATTATTTCTATGGTATGCCACTTTTCAATTTACATTCATGCATATTATTTATTTCAATTTTCATTATTCTCACCAATGTAGATACACTCATTACACTTTATTCTTAGTTTTGTAGATGGAACTTGAAGAAGAGGAAAACAATTGAGGAAATCAACAAAAAATTCGGCCAAATAACCGAAGTCATGGAAGTAGCTTGAGCATTGACAACAATTCCAACGAAGAATAATGATCAATATATTTGGATATCAATGCAAGCTGTTGTATTTTTTGAAATAATTGTCTCTGAAAATCATACATTTTGATTAATGTAATGGACATAGTTTCCCAATTGAAAGACATGGGGTTACCAATAAGTGTTCCATTTTGTATGACAGAGAGCCTCTTATTCATATATAATAAAATACATTTTATTTTATTCTATTATGTTTTCCAATTTCACTATGAAATGTTAAATCATTGATTAAATATATGGATGATTAAATATTATAATGAAGAGATGCGAAATCTGATGATATAACAAATTAATCCAAACATCATAACCAAATGAACTACACAAAATTTAATTTATATGAATACTATTATAAGATATATGCCAATTTTTTTATGAACAATGGAATTAAAAAATAACAGTAATTGCCTTGTTACACATCAATGCTTCTAAAACAAGAAAATGAGCATTGATGCATTTGATGCTAAAAAGGACTGGTGCTATAATAAAATGCGCATTGGTGTTGTAATACAATGAACTAGTATTGATCGTAATAATATTTTAACAACAACAATTATAACAATAAAAATTGGCCTTCCAATGCGTTTGATTAAAATGTCGCACCAGTGCTTCTATATCAGACTTTCACATCGATGCATTCTAAATTTCATGCACTAGTAGGGCTTGTCTTGTAACGCACTGGTGCATGGTATCATAGATTTAATAGGTGCATTGTTATTATTAAATAACCAATGCATTATTGTTTAGAAAAGAACTGATGCCCCAATATTTTTTTAACTTTCTCTGTGATTTCGGTGAAATGTAATCACTGATGCATTAAGTTTGAGAATGCACTGGTGCATATACACCATGAAGCACACCACCTAAAAAAAATCCACTAAAACCTACGGCCACCCATATTTTTTTAGTTATAATGAATCTCTTTTATAATATTCGTAAAAAAATCCGCTACCAAAACCGAATGTTTTAGCGGAGGGTTTTTTGACAATTGTTTCCAATTTTGTAACACTCAAAACCTCCACTATAACCTCCGTTACAAGGTATTTTCCTTGTAGTGGTGGGAGGTGTTTAAAACCCTCATCAAGTCCTAATTTTACCATACTAGGTATGTAAAATACCAGTGCATTGAAATCACTTTAGGTAGAGGCAAGGGAAGAGTGTACAAAAGTCCACCATCAAGTTTAGAAAAATGGTGATTATGTTGGGTATATCTCCCAATTACCTAGACATATTTCTCAAGTATGTTAAGGGTCTACATAACCATCTACATGTTCGACAATACATGTATTCCAACAAAGGATGAAAACCTTTAGTAGCCACTTACACAACCATATAAAATATCAACACACCGATGTATTCACATGGTAAAACCCTATGGAGAAACATCCACGGCACCAACCAATGTGGTTGTAAATATGTTGAACCTGCACATAATAGATCTAGCTAAACAATAATACACACATTTGCAAAGAGAATTGGAGAAAGAAGAAGAAGGAGAGAAAGAATGAAATAATTCTCATTAACTGTTGTGAATAATGAATAATTTACACATGATATACTCTGTACAACTCAATGAGTGCACACTAGAGATGAAACAATGCACCATAGTGGTGGTATAGAGTGATCTGGACACACACCAATAGTTACAGGAGTGAATTTCCACCTAGTCTAGTCTCTCAGGCAGTTATGGGAGTGAACTGCCACCTAGTTGAGTTAACTAGTCAACTAGTCTTCAGTTAACTGACAGAAAAGAGAGTAGTGAGGAGTTAACTCAGGGGATCAAGAGTAATGCACCATTCTGGTGATGATCCCAAGGAAAGGTCGAATTATCATGGTGATGATCCTAATGTTGCATGGTGATAAAACAACTGCAACATCTAAACTCAACTCAACTAGTCAAACTGAAGTGTCAACTGAAAGAGAATATTATCCAGGTGGAATATTCTCCCCTAAAATATAGGAGATTGGATAATGACTAATTATGACTAATAAACAAGGAATAAACTTAGGAAAAAGAAATTCTAGGTGTGTGTGAAGTAACTCCAACACCCCCTCTGAACATCACTATGGTGAAAATAAAGAATGGGTCCCGGAAACAAGGCCATGTTAGGTACCCAAATACAAAAGATACATTGAAAATAAAGTGAGGAAAGAGGGAAAACC
>JASDQU010102394.1:429732-465080 GCA_032191745.1 Picea mariana
AGTCATGCACCGAAAGTAAGTTTACAGATCCCATATTTCCAGCATTTGCCTACTTTCACAATGGATAGGAAAACCGCCAGATTTATCTCTGTTCTGACGTTTGTTGTGTATATGAGGTATGGATAGCATCCATGACCAACATAGATCCCATGTTCGAGAAATCAAGGTTGGAATCAGCGACGAGATCTGTAATGGCCTCCAATGCTTTCCCCAATTCGTGCGCGGTAGTGAGAGATTCAAAACTGGTGTTGTAACTCTTTAAAATTAAGAAAAATGCCATTAGATACCATCTCATCTAAGAGAAAGAAGGTGAGGTCAACCTGGGTTGGGTTTGCATGTACAGAGGAAACTTTCCCAAAATCAGAAAACAACAATGCGCTCCTCGGGGTGTATAGGAATTCAAAGTCTAAACCCTTGTCACTAAATCTCTGTCGATCATTCCAACCTGTTCCGTGTTGGTTCCTCCTATGGTGTTCGATTATTTATGTGCAAGAGCATCAATTTCCTGTTAATGTTGATGGCATATGCTATGGAGCTCCATATCCATTCGTAGGCAACAAAGTAGCAAAATCAATAAGACGTGCTCATAACCCTTAAAGGCTCAACCTGTAGCTACACAACAACACAACTAGCAAAAACTTCATTACGGCTGTGTGAAAAAATAATCATCTGGGAATCTTCAAATCTTCATTTGCGTTTGGCATTTGATGCTTTCCATCTTACAGGTGTAGGCGCAAAGACACATCGCTAGATTCGTTTGCAGCATTATCACCATCAAACTCATCAAAATCCACTGTCAATCTGTCGTCTTGGTTGCATGAAGAAAATGGCAAAGGGATATCATGAGGGAAATACTATGTATACCCTCTCACCCATGTCCTTTGTTATGTTACTCAAGTCGGCTTCTCACCAAAATAATGGGACGGGTTTTTACCTGAGCAAGAATAACAATCGAGGGTGTCTGGGTTGTGCCCTTTGACCTGATACATGTTTTGGACAACTGCAGAATCACTTTGGTGCATGATCTCCACTACATATGGTGCATCAACATCTAAACCTGCACACATTGGTTGTCAATTCCTGGCCATTACTTGACACATACACTCTGGTCGACACCTGGGCGCACAGAGTAACTCTATGTTTTTATTTTTAAAGTTTTGGGGGACTAATCCCACATTCATGAGGATACAAGATAAATGAGTATCGATATGTGCCAATAGACATAATGCAATTTGATGAAGTGAGCTCGAGGCTATGTTTGGAGTTTGGCACTAGCGCTGGCTTGTGTGTTTGCTATTGGTTTGTGAAATGGTGCTAACTCTCGGTTTTGAGTGCTTGGAGATTGGCCCTCGGCCAATATTACTTTTTGGAAAATAATTTTTCAACAATTTATATTTTGAAAAACAAAACAGAACACTCTGCATAAAGGCCGAGGGGCCAATTTTGGCTTAAAAGACCAAAAATTGATTATAAAAACCAAATTTGGCTAATAAACCACAAGAATAAAATTTTGCCATTCAAACCAATTCATAATGTTTTGCTAAAAATGCATCGGAATTCGCCTTGAAGCTCGCGTGCAGGTTCTTGGCTCATGCTTGGTCAGAATCGAGCGCTTTCTGCTGCCTTCACTATGCGTCATGAGAGAAAGCATAATTCCTGAAATAGATAGATAGAGTCAGAATACTGATTCCCCTATTATATAGGGTTCTAACAATGGTCACAATGGAATTGTTTTAGGACGATTCTAAGAACTTTCATTTTTGATCCTTTTTGAGCCCTATCAGGCTCCTGATCCGATTCTGGATCAAACCTCCCCACTAAAGGACCTTTTCATCCCCAACATGTTACAAAAATGGACTTTGACTGATTACATATTCATAACAAGAAAAAAAAAACACAATGTTGTACAAAAATGATGTTATAACAAGTCATCATTTCAACATGTGTGATTACATCAATGGAAGCAAAATACAATGAAGTTGAGACATCCACTTCTGGAAAAACCAAGTGGCTAGTTTATTTCCTTCACGGTGTTCCTCTTTATTCACTGGTAATCCTTCCTTCTTTGTGAGTACATGAAAAATCCTTTTGTCCTTCCTTGGATGAAGCTCTGGATTAAGCTTCCAACAACTAGCCTTTTGATGTGGACTCTTATTGCAAAACGTGCAATGATTTTTTGGCATACAGACCTATTTACCCTTATCTTTCTTCCATTGTGGAGTTGAGCCTTTATGTCATGTTTCCTTCTTGGTTGACATAGGTTTCCTATACAAATTTTGTCTCTTCCAACACTTGGCAACATAATGCTTGGGTGAATGAAAATAAGTACATGGATAATGATTCCACAAGTTTCGGATTACTTGATTATGCTTATTATAATCAAAAGGAGAATTAATAAAAACATGACCATTATACCTTCCATGTTGATCTTCACATTTCTTTGGAGATGAATTGTATTCACTACCACAATTCTAAAGTGATGCGCCATTCCATTTTGTGAAGTGTTCCTACAATGTCTTAAGTTGGCCATTTGAATCATTACTTGCTTCCGAAGTTTTGGAACCTATCTTGAAGGTTTCTCCAAGGTCCCCTTCACCATATAACGTAGTTGCTCTCACAAGCACGTCCGCTCACAGGATATTCTCTTCTCTGCGGCCCGAAGAACTCTTAAATAGCTCTTCTTTTTCCCTATCGGGAAATCTTCACCCACAGAAAATCTCTCACGGGATCTCCCTCTTTTTATCAGGAAATCGGACTTCGCGGCATCACGAGGTCAGTGGTCGAGTATTGGATTCTCAAATCCCCGAACCGCGATAAGGTCAACGCTGACATTTGCCTATCGGAGTTTTTCCTATCATGATTTCATCACTCGTGATGTCAAACACTTCGTTTCCCCAACTCCCGAATCCCGATATACCGAAACTCCGACACACGCGTGAGTTGACTTTTCAGCGCTTCACTCCATCGGTGTTTCAGAATTCATAATATCGCAAATATTGATGTAATGAGTTCAGAACTTCTCATCGCGAAACCCCGATATGGTGTGCCACCTATCCATGTCACCGACCCTTGTGGCCCCACACAAACCCTTAGTTGTCGAGATATCACGTTTCGCGATTTCACGATTCCTATTTCCAACTTTACGGGCTTTAACCCACGAAACCCTGATGCACGATTCTACGTGTAAATTTGACGTTCCTTGTGACTCGGATTTACGGTCCTGCCCCTCCTGAGCTTCGAACCTTTTGATACCTTCGCTGTGTCTCCCCTGCACCTCTGTGAGATCTAACGACTCATGGGATGTCGTGAATTCTCCTCGGAGAATACCGACCGTCCGTTCCTCCTGATGAAATCTATGAAATGACTAACTGTTCCTCCGTGGAACTCGTCCATCTGTGACGCAAAATTATGAAGCTTCTTACAAAATACAAATCACAGCTTCCCTACACTGCCCTTCAACAATCTCTAAGGCCTTATCCTTCCTGAACTTTTCCATGACTCTGTGTCTTCTCAGAAACACCCCTTGCTCGCACTCCTTGTGGCAACTTTCAGACACTTCCAAGTACTGAATTCTCTTTGACCCTGTGCACACCTGCAGCAACAGTCCTTCAATGCTTCACTCAGGTTCGCAACCCTAAGACTTCCCTTGGCCTGCGCACTCCTTGCATGGCTCCTGTGCCTGTATGCACTCTTGCAGAAATGAGAACAAAAGTAAAACTATCTAAGCTTCAGAGACGCAACCCTGAATTCTTGTCGACGCACTCCTTGCGGACACTTCAACTGCACTCCTTGCAGGAATTCTTACTCAGACGGAGAAACAATTGAAACTCATTCCTTCTTCCTTTTAGACTTCAAACTCAAACATGAAATCATATACACAGCACATAAAGAAAATGTATAACGGGAAGAAAACATTCATGAGCATATCATTCGGCATCAATACACAGAGAACAACACAAAACCATGAATTTGAATCAAACTCTTTCTATTAATCCAAATATCTGTACATGGGTGTTCTTACACAACTCTCTACATGCTCTTGCTCTTCCTTGATAATATTACAATACACAATGAGGGTGTCTATATCCCGTTTCCCTCTTGCGCTCTAAAACTGTCTAATCTACACATTCAATTCTACCTACTTGCATTAACTACTTTAAATGCCTCCTACCTACTAAGGACGAGAGCTAAAGGCTCAAGGTCCGTTTAAATTTTACAAGTGAACCCTCTCTTAATGACTCATTTAAGATCGCACAACAACTTCCATGCTGATTTTCAAAATTTGTGCTGGCTTGTCCAGCTGTCCAATTGTTTCCGCGCTGGCTCTCTTAATGTGGGAGATGCTTTTGCATCATACTCCCTCGCTTGAAAATTTTCATGGGCTCCTATCCATGAGCTCCTGCACGGTCTACCCATGCTTCTGTATCTATTCTTTAGTCTCCCAGCTGGCATCTTCAACTGGATGGTTCTTCCACTTGACCAGATGCTCAAAGTACTACTTTCACTTGGTCCTTGTGCTCACTCTCTTGTCCAGTATGCACTCCATCTGCGACTTCTCTACAACTAGCATATGTTTTGTCCACTGGATCACTGGCTGCTCAGTTCCAGTCCATGTTTCCTCAGCTCTATATGGGTACAAATCCGAGATATTGAATATCGGAGAAATTTCAATCCCATCGGGTAATTCAATCTCATAAGCATTCGCCCCAAATTTCTTTAAGACCCTACACGGTCCGATTTTCTTCATCTTGAGTTTGTTATATGTTCCTCTCGGGAACCTTTCTTTTTTCAAATGTGCCAGAACCAACTCACCAACCTCGAACTAAATTTGTCTCTTCCACTGATCGGCTCTGCGCTTATATTCGTGACTTGAATCCAGCAGTTGCTTCTTCACCTGGCTGTGAAGTTCTTTCATCGCTTCTGCGAAATCCTCTGCACTAGAACTCCTAGTCACAGTTTGTTCTAAATCCCTCAGTTTATAAATTCCTCTCAGCTGCATGCCATAGACAACCTGAAATGGAATTCACCCTATGCTTCTGTTCACTGAGTCATTATACGTGAACTCTGCCTGTGGTAATATGCTATCCCACTGGCTATGGTGTTCTGTCACCAAGCTTCTCAGCAACTCTCCCAGACTTTTGTTGAATACTTCTGTTTGTCCATCTGTCTAAGGATGACATGTTGAACTAAACAACAAGTTAGTTCCTAGCTTCTTCCATAAGGTCCTCCGAAAATTCCCTATGAACTTTGTATCTCGATCCGAAACTAGACTTCTCGGCAAACCATGAAGTCGAATGACCTCCTTGAAAAATAGGTTCACGATGTGAGTCGCATCACTAGTCTTCTGACATGGAATGAAATGTGCCATTTTGGAAAATCTATCCACCACCACAAAGATTGAATCAACACCTCTTTGTGTCCTTGGCAACCCCAATACAAAATCCATGCTAATCGCATCCCATGGCCTCTCTGGTATGGGCAACGGTTGATAGAATCCTGCATTCTGTCTCCTTCCCTTCGAATGCTGGAAAATTCTACACCTGTCCACAAATCTCTTGACATCTTCTCACATTCCTGACCAAAAATATGACTCATTCAACTTCGCGAATGTCTTGTCATGACCAAAATGCTCGGCTAATTCTCCACTGTGTTTCTCCTTCAGCAGATTCTCCCCCATGGAGCATTTCGGAATACACAGCTGATTGCCTTTGAACAACAATCCTTCCTGGATCATATACTCTATCCAAGGGCTTCTATCCCTGAGCACTGGATTCTCAGCTGCTTCATACACTTCCTTGAAATCTTGATCATCTGCGTACATGTCCCTGAGATCATCAAAACCCAACGTTTTGACTCGGAACTCCTGCAACAGCAAACACTTCCTGCTCAAAGCATCAACCACTTTCTTAGCAGTACCAAAAATATGTTTAATCACAAAAGTGAAATTCTACATATACTCAACCCATATAACATGTTTTTGATTCAACTTTTCCCGTTGAGTCACAAACTGCAATGCATGGTTGTCACTGTATAGTACAAACTCTTTTGGGATCAAGTAATGCTTCCATTTCTTCAATGCCTGTATGATAGCATAAAAATCCTTATCATAAGTGGAGTATTTCAATTTTGCCTCATTCAGCTTCTCACTGAAGTATGCTATCGGCCTGTCTTCCTGACTCAATACTACCCCGATTGCAAATCTGCTTGCATTGCATTTCACTTGAAATGTCTTTTGGAAATCCGGCAACACCAGAACTGGTTGTTCCGTAATCTTCCTTTTCAATAGATTAAAACTCTTTTCAGCCTCCTCAGTCCAGTGAAAAGATTTGTGTCTTTTCTTCACTGTATCCAGCATCATTGCGCTAATTCCACTGAAATTCCTGATGAACTTTCAGTAGAAACTAGCCAAATCCATGAAAACTTCTCACCTCAAAGATATTCTTTGGTGATGGCCAATTATTGATTACCTCCACCTTATCTGGATCCATCCTCAACTCATTTGCAGAAATAACAAATCCCAATTAAATGAGTTCTGTCTTCATGAATGAGGATTTCTTACTGTGTGTCAACAGCTTCTCTTTCTGTAGCTTCTGCATCATTGTAGCCAAATGCTTCAAGTGTTCGGCCACTGTCTTACTGAAAATCAGTATGTCATCTAAATACACAATGACAAATTTCCCGATGAACTCCCTCAGGACTTCATTCATCAACCTCATGAAGGTACTTGGTGCATTTGTTAAGCCAAACGACATAACAAGCCATTCATACAACCCTTCGTTCATCTTGAATGCTATCTTACACTCATCGGCTTCTCTCATGCGAATTTGATGATAACCGCTTTTCAAATCAATCTTTGAAAAGTATTTTGCTCCACTCAAGCAATCCATCAGATCATCCATCCTCAACAATGGAAACCTGTACCTGATGGTTATCTTATTAATTTCCATTGATTCAGTACACATCCTCCAGCCTCTGTCTTTCTTCGGATTGAGTACTGTTGGAACAACACATGGACTCAATATTTCCCTAACCAAACCTTTGTCCAACAATTCCTAGACTTGCCTCTTAACCTCTTCATTCTCCTGCAGCGTCAACCTGTATGCAACTTTGTTTGGAAAAATGGCTCCTGGTATGATATCAATATGATGACTCACACTCCTCATCAATGGCAACGAACGAGGTAATTCATCCACTACTATATCAGCAAACTCTTCCAGCAGTTCCTGAACTTCCTCTGGTAAATCATCCACTCTTGTGCTAGTCAGAACAATCCTTATTTTTCTGACCACAATGAACTGTGGATCCTCCTTCTTCTTAACCTCTGTAAGAATTTCCTTCCCACTCATGAGAAGTACTGTGTTGCTTACTTCCGACTTCACCTCCTTATCCTTTATCGGAAGCAACATGTGTGTCCTCCCATTCTTCTTTAGGGTGTATGTGTTCATTCGCCCATCATGAATTACATTCCTGTCATATTGCCATGGTCTACCCAGGAATAGATGACAAACATCCATAGGAATGACATCACATAATATCTTATCATTATATCCACCTATCTTGAATTCAACTAAACATTGTTTAGTGACAGTTACCTGATGTCCTTTTTGTAGCCATGAAATTATGTATGGGCTTGGATGATCAATCGTCTCCAGCTCCAGCTTCTCTACCATCTCTGTAGAAACGATATTATCTATGCTACCACTATCTACAATGACCTTGCATACCCTGTCCTTGGTCTTGCAAGCAGTCCTAAAAATTCTGGTCCTTTGGACTGACCTCACCACCTCTTTCTCTGGTGTCAAAAGAGCTTTTCGCATCATGAGCGATCTTCCGTCTTCAGTGTCTTCTGCCTCAACATCCCGCCTCTGCGCTTCGGCGATGTGAGCTTCTCCAATGTCCTTCTTTTTATTTGGACACTCATAAGACTTGTGCCCATTCTTCCCACATGTGAAGCATGTGATTACTCCACCTGTTCCTCTTCCTCTACCTCTAGTACGAGGAAAAGTGTTGTTGTCAGCATAATATCCTCTTTGCTCAGTATGCTTCCCTCTCTGTTCAGCATATGGCCCTCGCTGTGAACTTCCACCTCTCTCAGTTCGAGTCTGAGGTTTCTTCTAGTCATCCTTGGGCTTCTGAGTTCTATCCTGGGCAACTGATTTGCCTCTCGGTTGACTTCTGCCTCAGCCTCTCTGACTCTATTTTCGGCTCAGCTTCTCTTCGTCTTTCAGAGCCATCTGATAAGCATCTTCCACCATCCATATGGTTACCATGCTCATTTCATCCTAGATATCATATATTAGGCCATTCATATATCTGGCAACTTTTTCATCATCGCTCTTCCGATGACCTGCCCTGATGTTCAATTTATAGAATTCCTTAGTGTATTCTTTCACTGTCATCAGCTTCTGTCTCAGGTTCTGCATCCTCCTGAACAGATTAATTTGATAGTCCCTGGGGATGAATTTCGCCTTCATCTTCACGATCATCCTGTCCCAGCTTTTGATCTTCTGCTTGCCCTTGCAGCGTCTGTCAACTTCTAGCTCATCCCACCACAATGCTGCATGTCCTTTCAATCTCGTGACAACATGCTTGAATTTATTATATTCTTCGACATCTTCATAGTYGAAGTATGTGTCTAGAGCTCTAATCCAGTCTAGAAGTTCCTCTGCATCCAAGTTTCCCTCGTAAAATGGAATGTCCATCTTCGCTCTTGCACCCATCCTTGCAATATCTCTGATCAAACACTCATTTGATGCATCTTCAGCTGCAACTTCTTCTTCATGTTCAGCCTCAACTTCGCTCTCGAAATCACTAAGATCCCTGGCACTGGCTGTGTGTCTTTKCGCTATTTCCATGTCTTCGAGTCTTGCTCGGAGATCACACATCTGTCTCTCCATGGCTAGATCTGCCATCTTCCTGCCTCTTCTTCTCGGAATTTCCCTATCCTCTGGATCGGGTGACTGCATATCTCTTCTCCTCGGCGGCATGGTGAATTCTCTTTCTCTGCTACAGAAAGCAAAGAATCTTTTTGTGCTCTAATACGAAACTAACGCAGCTGCGCTCACAAGCACGTCCTCTCACAGGATATTCTCTTCTCTACAGTCTGAAGAACTCTTAAATAGCTCTTCTATTTCCCTATCGGGAAATCTTCATCCACAGAAACTCTCTCACAGGATCTCCCTCTTTTTATTGGAAAATCAGACTTCGCGGCATCGCGAGGTCAGTGGTCGAGTATTGGATTCTCAAATCCCTGAACCCTGATAAGGTCAATGCTGACCTTCACCTATCAGAGTTTTTCCTATCGTGATTTCATCACTCGTGATGTCAAACACCTCATTTCCCCAACTCCCGAATCTCGATATACCGAAACTCCGACACACGCGCAAGTTGACTTTTCAGCGCTTCACTCCATCGGTGCTTCAGAATTCACAATATCGCAAATCCTGATGTAATGAGTTCGAAACTTCTCATCGCGAAACGCTGATATGGTGTGCCACCTGTCCATGTCACCGACCCTTGTGGCCCCACATAAACCCTTATTTGTCAGGATATCGCGTTTCGCAATTTCGCGATTCCTATTTCCAACTTTACGGGCTTCAACCCAGGAAACCCTGATGCATGATTCTACGTGTAAATCTGACGGTCCTTGTGACTCAGATCTACGGTCCTGCCCCTCCTGAGCTTCGAACCTTTCGATACCTTCACTTTGTCTCCCCTGCACCTCCAYGAGATCTAATGACTCACGAGATGTCGTGAATTCTCCTCGGAGAATACCGACCGTCCGTTCCTCCTGATGAAATCTACGAAATGAATAAGTGTTCCTCTGTGGAACTCGTCCACCTGCGACACAAACTTATGACGCTTCTTACAAACTGCAAATCACAGCTTCCCTGTGCTACCCTTCAACAATCTCTAGGGCCTTATCCTTCCTAAACTTTTCCACGACTCTGTGTCTTCTCAGAAACACCCCTTGCTCGCACTCCTTGCGGCAACTTTTAGACACTTCCAAGTACTGAATTCTCTTCGACCCTGCGAACACCTGCAACAGCAGTCCTTTAATGCTTCACTGAGGTTCACAACCCTGAGACTTCCCTTGGCCTGCGCACTCCTTGCACGGCTCCTGTTCCTATATGCACTCTTGTGGAAATGAGAACAAAAGTAAAACTATCTGAGCTTCAGAGACGCAACCCTTAATTCTTGTCGACGCACTCCTTGCAGACACTTCAACTAAAATCCTTGCAGGAATTCTTACTCAGACAGAGAAACAATTGAAACTCATTCCTTCTTCCTTTTAGACTTCAAACTCTAACATGAAATCATATACACAACACATAAAGAAAATGTATAACAGGAAGCAAACATTCATGAGCATATCATTCGGCATCAATACACAAAGAACAACACAAAACCATGATTTTGAATCAAACTCTTTCTATTAATCCAAATATCTGTACATGGGTGTTCTTACATGGCTCTCTACATGATCTTGCTCTTCCTTGATAATGTTACAATACACAATGAGGGTGTCTATATCCCGTTTCCCTCTTGCGCTCTAAAACTGTCTAATCTACACATTCAATTCTACCTACTTGCATTAACTAGTTTAAATGCCTCCTACCTACTAAGGATGAGAGCTAAAGGCTCAAGGTCCATTTACATTTTACAAGTGCGCCTTCTCTTAATGACTCATTTAAGATCGCGCAACAACTTCCAAGGTGATTTTCAAAATTTGTGCTGGCTTGTCCAGCTGTCCAATTGCTTCCACGCTGGCTCGCTTAATGTGGGAGATGCTCCTGCATCACCATATCCCAATCCAAAATATCAAGGCCTTTCCATAGCCTCAATGGGGTTAACAATGCCTTGACCTTTACATCCAAGGCCCTTCCCTTCTTCATAACCCGTCTTGGTTAGTATTCTAAAATCTACACCTTTTGTATGTTTTTCGAATGCACCAAAACCAACTTGATGAGAAGAAGGAGAATTTGATTAATAACCTTCACTGCATACCTCAGATATGTTTTCTGAAACAGATGTAGAAGGTACTTCCTTCAATTCTTCTTTTCCTTTGTTGTTCTTTGAAGCTTTCACTTGAACCATGCTCTTTCGTTCCAAGTAGTCTTCATATAACACCTTCACCATCTCGGCCATGGAAAACACTAAATTTATGAACTCCTTCTCTTTTTGTGAATTCCTCTTGTAGATTCCATTTGCTCCCTTCAGATGAGCTCTTCCCTGGCTAACATACAAAAATAAAATTCCAAATGTCAACTAGTTCTGATACCACTTGATCCAAAAATATCTTTTAATGATTGTGGTTGAGTTATTAAGCACGTGTGTATTAACCGTTCAGGAAACTTAATGAAAGAGGATGAAGATGAGAGAATATATCACAGCCATAATGAAAAATACAGAACTGAACTGAAGCAATAAGAACAACAAACCATAACAAGATAAGTGATAAAGGAGTTCGACACAAAATTGCCTACGTCTTCGGGCCTTTGTCTCAGTGGGGGAGGCTTCTTTATTTATGTTCAAAGATCAATAAGTACATTGCAGAAGTTCCATAAGGCTACAAGACTGATCTTTTCATGTTATTCCAGATATCTAGAACCCAGTAGAAGAAACGACACGCAAAACGGATGACCATAGCTCCCAGAAATGGCCCGCAAGCATCTGCTCCTCAACAGCTTCCCTGCATAAAAATGGCTTTGGCTTGGCTTTGCTTCAGCATAAATATTCTCTGACCGTCCCCCTCTAGCCTCAAACAGGCCTGGTTTTTATAGATCTAAAGATGGTTATCCTTCCCCAACTTCCTCCCAAAATCTGGGCTCAAAAAGAGCTCAATATCTCCCAAAAATGAGCCAAGTCTCCATTAATAGGCTTGAAAATCAATAAAAGTCCAATTTGTATAGTTAAAAACCCACTTGTGTAAAAAAATATCAAAATTACAAAGAGTATCCCCCTAACTTGGCCCATGCCCCCTTAGTTCAGTCATATGGTGACTATTGATATGACCGCGCCCATAAAATGCGCACAACCATGGTCATAGCCCCCGCATATAAGGTGGAACGGTGCTAACAAACCATGCGCTGGAGGTTTAAGCAGTGGCATCCACACCCCTTTACACCGTGGTCAAGTCCGATATAATAAACCATGGGCATATCCCTCCGCAATATATGGAGGAAGGTGCTACCAAAACTCATGCTGGTGGCTAGAAACATTGGCACCCACTCCCCTTACTGTGGTCATATGTACCAAATAAACCATGGGATGGGGCTTAGCCCCAACCCCTTTCCGCCCCAAACATAATACATTAAACTTTAAATAAAACTAAACAAGCTTTTGTATACAAGAAACATGTGCAGCGCAATGGTGCTGGAGCCTTTGTGAAAGCACTGAGTTTGGAGGAGAGGTCACCGATTCGATTCTTGGGGAGACCAAAACTTCTGCATACACCAAATGAGCCAACCATAGGGTGCCATGTGGCAACCCAAGTCCGGGCCATGTGGCACCACTCTATTTTCCAATTCCGATGCCACTTGTCAACACAAGAATGGTCCAATTCTTTTGCTCAGTCAACAACTGTACCTACCACTTGCCTTCTCGGTCAGTGTTCGTACTTTCCATGTGTCACCGTATGGTTGGGCCACGTGGCACTTGTATGAGTGTGCCATATGTCACCATTTTAGTGGTGACACGTGTCACATTATGGCTGGTCCATGTCAACTATATGGATCCCACTGTCCCTCTTCCATGTGTCACGCTACCATGTCACCATGACATCATGCTGACGTCAGTGTTGACTTTTTGACTGTGGGCCTGTGTGACTTTTTTTGCCTGTTTGAAAAAATGGTTAGAGTGCAATAACTCTCGCATACAATGTTCGTTTGATAAAGTAAATATATGGCTGGAATCAGCGTGACGAGACAGTTGCAAAGGAATTGTTTTAGAATGATTCTAATAAATTTCATTTTTGAGCCCTTTTGAGCCCTATCAGGCTCCTGGATTTGATTCTGGATCACTAATCAACTAGTCTTCATTTAACTGACTAAACAGAGAGTAGTGAGGAGTTAACTCAGGGAATCAAGAGTAATGTGCCAGTTTGGTGATGATCTCAAGGAAAGGTCAAATTAGCATGGTGATAATCCCAATGTTGCATGGTGATAAAACCAATGCAACATCTAAACTCAACTCAACTAGTCAAACTGAAGTGTCCACTGAAAGAGAATATTCTCCCCTAAAATATAGGAGATTGGATAATGACTAATTATGACTAATAAACAATGAATAAACTTAGCAAAAATAAATTCTAGGTGTGTGTGAAGTAACTCCAACACCCCCCTGAACATAACTATGATGAAAATAAAGAATGGGTCCTGACAACAAGGCCATGTTAGGTACCCAAATACAAAAGATACACTGAAAATAAAGTGAGGAAAGAGGAAAAATCTCATGGGAAAAACACCCCCTCAAGGTACAATGTATGTAAAAAGAAGAAATACAGTTGCTAAGAAACTATGTCTTTCACTCCAAGATGACTTCACAGAGAATGTAACTTTTTCTCAGTGAAGGTCTGGGTGAAGATGTCTTCCATCTATTCTGCTGAAGGAAAGAACTGTAAGTCGATGATCCCCTCATGTACTAAGTATCGGATGTAGTTCATGTGGATCTCGATGTTCTTTGTTTGCTTCCTCTGAACTGGATCTCTGTAGAACTTCAGAGTGCTCTAGTTGTCACACTAGATGATGATCGACCGATGAAACTGAATGCCCAACTCAATGAGAAAATGTTGTAGCCACATAGGATGAATGGTTATGTTAAATGCCCCTCTGTACTCTGCCTCAGTTGAAGATAAAGCAGTGGAAACTTGCTTCTTTCTCGACCAATAGATAGGCCCGGAACCAAGACTGAGTGAGTAACCAAATGTGGACTTGTGATCAGTGCTATTGCTAGTCCAGTCAGAATTAGTAAACCCGATGAGATCTAATGTATAGTCTGCTTCATAACAAATCCAAAAGGCGATGGTGCCCTGTACATATCTAAGGATATGCTTTGCATCCTTCCAATGTAGATCATGCGGCTCCTGCATGAACCTCGAAACTGCACCAACTGCATAGGAGAGGTCTGGTCTGGAGTGTGTGAGATACAGCAAGCTCCCCACTAGCTATTTGTACAGTGTGTTGTCAACCAGTGGAGTCTCCCCTCCATCCTCAAGTTTGACTCCTGATAGGAAAGGAGTCGGAGCAAACTTGTAGTCTATCATGTGAAATTTCTTAAGGAGATCTCGTGCATACTTGGCCTAAGACAATTTAAGGTCTGATGCATCCTGATGGATCTCGAGTCCAAGGAAGAAGTGTAGCAGACACATGTACATCATCAAAAACCTATCATGTAGAATCCTCTTGAATGTAGAAATCACTGAAGTTGAGCAACTGGTGATCAGAAAATCATCAACGTACAGAACTAAAAGTAGAAGTGAATCAGTCATCCTGAGCATGTAGACATCCGGGTATGATTTACAACATACAAAGTTCTGTGACAATAGGTAGGAGTCCATCTTGGCATACCATGCCCTTAGAGCCTGCTTGAGGCCATAAAGGGACTTCTTCAGTCAACAGACCAAAAATGAGTCTTTCATAAATCTCTGGGGCTGCTCTATGTAGATCTCCTTAGAGAGATCACTGTGAAGAAATGCATTCTTCACATCCATATGATGGAATTCCCATCCCTTGGATGCCACAATGGCAAGTGCCAATTGTATGGAATCCATCTTCTCTACTGGAGTGAAGGTCTCATTATAGTCAATACCATGAACCTGTTGAAATCCTTTGGCAACAATCATGAGTTTGTATCTATTGATCTATCCATCCCCTGTGCTCTTGGTCCTATATACCCATTTTGATCTGACAAGTTTCCTCCCAGAAGGAAGGGGAACCAAATCCAAAGTCTGGTTCTCAAGGAGAGAGTTGTACTCCTCCTGCATGGCAAATTCCCAAAAGGGATTTCCAGCAGCCTCTCCATAAGACTGTGGACCTGAAGACTGAACCAATAAAATATGCCTAGAGGGAAATGGTTTAGTGGTAGTGAGTGAAACAAGAGGCTCCTCAAAATCAAATTGAGTCCTCCTAATATCGGTTGGATCACCAATGAGATCCCCTGCATCTTGAAGAGTAGTTTGTGCCCACTTGGGCCTCTACTCTAGCTCTGCAACTGCATTTGGATGATCTGACTTTGAATTCGATTGTGCTGACTCTAAATATGAATCATATGAGTCCTTTGAATCATAACTCTTGTTTGAAGAAGAGTCATCATGTGCATGCTCATAATCTTAGACAGGTGGAAAAATGAAGGTGTCTGCATGCGAGACACTTTCCTCGTATTGGACACTTCACTCAATGATGAGTCAGTTTGAGGAAATATCAGTAAGTCTATATCCCTTCACATGTCGTGGTATCCAAAAAAAATGCACTTTGTGCTCTGTGGATCAAGTGCCTTCCTCTTTTTAGAGGGAATACGGGCCCATGCACATGAACCAAAAATGCGAAAGTGGGTAACTTCTAGTTTGAGGCCGCTCCAAGCCTCATTGGTGGTCTTATCATTGAAATATCTATGGGGAGATATGTTTTGGATGTATGTTTCACAATTAATTGCTTCAAACCATAGTCTTTGTGGTAGTGACTTTGCATGCAGCATGCAAGATGCCATCTCCTTTAGAGATCTGTTTTTCCGCTCAACAACTCTGTTTTGAGGCAAAGTATATGGAACTGTGTGTTGCAACGAAATCCCTACCTCATGGAAAATATTATGGATCTCATGATTTACATAATCTCCACTGTTATCAATTTGGARGGATTTGATATTCTTTCCGGACTGTGTCTCAACCAGGGCTTTAAAATCTTTGAGGTGTTGAAATACCTTGGATTTTTTCCTGAGAAAGTAGATCCAAGTAAAACGTGAGAAATCCTCAACAAAAATGAGAAAAAACCTMTCTTTGTTGATGGATGGATGAAGAAAAGGACCCATAAGGTCACTGTGGATCAGATCTAAAGGTGCAGAGGCTCTCTAAGACTTTCCCTTGTCGAATTTTTGTTGAGGGTGTTTGTCAAGAAYACATCCCTCACACACTCTCTCCGAGAAGTGGATTTMTGATAGACCATAAAACAATATTTTCCTTCTAAGATTTTTCATGTATCTGAAATTAAAATGTCCAAACCTTTCGTGCCATATCCTACTACTTTCATCAGCATGAGTAAGTAGTAAAGCAAAATTAGGTTCAATGAATTCAGAAAATGTATACAATCTAGACTGATGATTTACCTCACTAGTAGAAACCATGGAGTTGGTTTGCATTTCATAGATTTCCACGGAATTTGGTGTGAATATGACTTTATTTACAGTGCTGGAATTCATCATCTGATAAACAAAGAGAAGGTTGAAATTTTTTTTGGGAACATGCAACACGTTCTCGAAGCTTTCGTTGGTGAGTTCAATCCTTCCTTTGTCGGTGACTTTGACAGAAGAGTTGTCCCCCATTATAATAGGAGGACCTTTGCATGAATCCAAAGAAGAATATACTTATTTTGAGGCAGCCATGTGATGTGATTCTCATGAATCTACGATCCAAGAATCGAGAGAGGAGTTGATAGGAATCAAGGCATGGCTAGAATTGTCTTTCTTGGAATTTAGATCTTTTGGCTTCTTCTTCTTAGCACCCTCAGGGATGCGATCTCTAAGGTTGTTTTGATGAAGCATTTGAGACATCATATCTATTTGTTTTTTCATGCATGCGGATTCTAAATGGAATCCTTTGTGACAATACGTGCATTTCTCCCCTTTTCTTCCCTTTTCCCCTTTGGATCCGGAGGCATTGATGAAGGGTTTTGTGTACCCTTCCTTCTTCGGATGTGCATGAGATTTTTGTTTATCTTTATATTTATATTTCTGATATTTGTGGCTTCCATGTTGCACACTGAGTGGATGAGCCTTTTGGTCTTTGATTGTTCCCATGTTGATGAGCTTGGTTTTCTCTTGTGTCAAGGATTCGATAAAGTCCTCAAGAGAAAGAATCTTCTAGGTGGCTCTAGAGGTGAATCTAAAAGAATGGAATGTGGATAGGAATATAGAGAATTAAATACCAAGCTTGGATAGAATGGTGAGAACCATTTGTTTCTCCTCCTTCGATTTATCAACCCTACAAGCTTTGAGTTGCGATAGTAAATCCTTGATTTTTGTAAAGAAATCTTGGATATTATCAAAAAAATTTGGATCCAATGTGAGCAGATCCACCTCCAGCATATGTCCCCTCATCTCATCCTGTTTTCCAAAGATCCCTTCCAAGGTGGTCCAGGATTCTTTGGGAGTCTTATAGGAAGATATGTGAAAAAGGAGATTGGGAGAAATAAGACTGCAAATTGTTCCGAGTGCCTCATCCATGTGATTTAAGTACTTGGATTTTTCTATGGTTGGTGTTGGTTCTATATATGTATTCAAGGTTAAATTGCACAACCCTTTGGTTCATATATGTATGGTTATTTTCTCCTTCCATGCAAAATAGTTGTAAGGTGTAAGAATGAATTCTTTTTGGAAATCCATCTTTCCGCTGTCTTCAATCTTTTGTACCTGCAATTTGTTTTGGTGTAGATTTTTCTTAGCAGTCCGTTGGATTTGATACCATGTAAATGTGTTGAACCTACACATAATAGATCTAGCTAAACAATAATACACACATTTTCCAATAGAATTGAAGAAAGAAGAAGAAGGAGAGAAAGAATGAAAGAATTATCATTAACCGTTGTGAATAATGAATACTTTACACATGATATACTCTGTATAACTCAATGAGTGCACACTGGAGATAAACCAATACACCATAGTGGTGGTATAGAGTGATATTCCACCTAGTCTACACACCAATAGTTATGGGATTGAACTTCCACCTATTCTAGTCTCTCAGGCAATTACAGGAGTGAACTGCCACCTAGTTGAGTTAACTAGTCAAATAGTCTTCAGTTAATTGACTGAACAAAGAGTCATGAGGATTTAAATAAGGGAATCAAGAGTAATGCACCAGTCTGATGATAATCCCAAGGCAAGGTAGAATTATCATCGTGATGATCCCAATGTTGCATGGTGATAAAACCAATGCAACATCTAAACTCAACTCAACTAGTCAAACTGAAGTGTCAACTGAAAGAGAATATTCTTCAGGTGGAATATTCTCTCCTAAAATATAGGAGACTGGATAAGAACTAATTATGACTAATAAACAAGGAATAAACTTAGGAAAAATAAATCCTAGGTGTGTGTGAAGTAACTCCAACAGTGGCCACTTGGAGCAATTTGTTAATGCAAAAGAAAAATTTACAAAGAGATTTACAATAGAGTTTCTCACAATAAATCATCAACAAATGACCCTCCATGATATTTAAATAAAGATCATGGACCAATTAGGTGCTAAGCCACAGATAAATGTAGTCATTAAGATTGAGGAGAATATGAACCGTTGGATCACTCTATGTTGGGAACATATCGTGACTATCAGATTTTCTAACTACAAATGCATACTAAAGAAACACACTAAGAAACAATTTTTTACCTAATGACACATTAGGCCAAATTGATCTTAACTAACTCATAAGTGTCTAAATATCCTAACATCCCCCCTTAAGAATAAATTGGGATAGGATTGAAGGATTTACAAAGGCGATTAACATGGTTTAAAATTTTTGGGTCACTACCAGTGAGGATAAGATCATCAACATAAAGAACAAGGATTATGATATGGCTTCCTACTTTATTGGTATAGACATTTGTGTTAGAATGACATCTATAAAATTCGGTGTCAAGAAGAAATATATCCATTTTCTCATACCAAGCTCGAGGAGCTTGCTTAAGAACATAAAGAGATTTATTAAGGCATAAAACAAGCCTGGAGTCATTCTGGACATAGCTAAGAGGTTGTTCCATGTAGATTTATTCTTTAAAATCCCCATGCAAGAAGGAAGATTTGAAATCCATCTAATGGACCTCCCATTTATGTGAGGGTGAAAGTGCTAGAACAATGCAGATGGAATTGATTTTGGGTACAGGGGAAAACATTTCAATATATTCAATTCCTTAAAATTGGGAAAATCCTTTGGAAACTAATTGATCCTTGTGTCTTTCAACAATTCCATCTGATTCATACTTAGTTATATATACCCATTTACATCTAACAATTTTTCTTCCTTTTGGAAGAGGTAAAATATCCCAAATATCATTCACCATTAAAGAGAGATAATTTTCGTTCATTGTTGTATCCCAATATGGATGACTTGAAGCTTATGAAAATGTCTCTAGATCACGAGTCTTTGAAACTTGAGCCAAAAGAGAAGAGGTTCAATAGAACTATGAATGTGTTCGATGTTGATCTGAAGGGCCACTGATAATATCACTAGATTCTTCTCATGTTGAATGACCCCATCTAGGAAGTGGTGGCGCTAGTGTAGGTTCAGGTTCAATTGAACTCATCTAGAGGAAGGTGAGCATGAGGAGGTGGATTTTAATCCTCACTATCATCATCTAAAGAAGAAGAAATCAGAATAGGAACAAAAGAAAGCACAAACGTTGTGATACCCCTAGGCTGAACCCCGATTGTAATTGTACATATAATTTATAGGTTGGTGAGCCATGATATTTTGGGCCAGAAAGCCTTTGTGTATATGGTTTGAGGCCAAAGTGCCTGTGTGATTAGGCTAGAGAGCCTATATTCTAAAATTCTAGCGATCCTATCATTGTAAAATGTAATCACACATGATGATATTAATAAAAATATATCATTGCTGCAGACCYGATTAGACAAAACAGTATGGGTGGCTAGAAGTCCACTAGAAGGGAAAGGGGGCTAAGCCAAGGGGGCTTATGTCCAAGGAAAAATTATTAAAATATTTTTTAAATTCCAAAGTATGGATATTTATTTATCCTAATTTCCTAAAGTTTGGGAACGAGTMACCAAGTGGAGTCAAAGCTAGTTCATAAAGTGATAAGTGTCAAGTTAAAGGCATGGAAATATAGTTTGGGATTTTGGTTCATTTTCCCATCATTCCTTCATCATTCTGAGGATCAATCCTCTCCTGTCATACGTACCTTCTACATCCATCACCATCCATACCTATACTTGGAGCTGATTTCAACTAGTAACTTGAGGAACAAAGTTGAGGATGCGGGTTTTCAGGTCGTGTGTTGTTGAAGAGGCAGGTTGTCAGGCTTGTAAGAAATTATATCCAGATGAGATAATTGTTGGGAATTGTTTTTCCAAGGTGCCAAGTTGTAGATACAAGGTTTTGAGACTTCATATCCAACCTATTGTTGAAGCCTCGAAAGGGAAGTGGGGAATCCAGAGGACTATTGAGTAGAGAAGGGGCACACTTCCAAGGGTGGGATAAACATGTGGGGAATGAGAGGTTGTAGGATATTTTCTATAGTTTTCACCTGAGTCTGTATATTTTTTCTATTAATGGACCTTAGTCTAGCTTAGGAATCCTTCCCTTGTGGAGTTTCTAGCCTCAATTCAAGGTTGATTTGCTGCTGAGAGTTTATGAGAAACAGAGTCTATGCCTAGGAGGAACGTATGAGGTATGCACGTGGTTGGTGAGTTTTTATAAAATACAAGTACCTTTTATGTGATTTTTCCATTTATCATATGCTCAATTATCTATTTTCTATTATGGGTTTTTCCTATATTATTTTGCATGTATATATTTGTTGTAGTTTGTATAACTTTGTGCTTAGGAAGAAGAATTTTATTTAATTTAGTGGTATCAGAGTTGGAAATTTTGTGTGGAATTTTTGTCTTGGGGATGGGATTGCTACAACGTGGTATCAAATAATATTTTTGTCTTTTTGCTGGTAATGTGGTATTAGAGCCACAGGTTCAACACTGAGCCTGTATGGGCCATAGATATAGTGTTGAAGCTGAGTTTGCAGAGCCTGCATGCAAACTATTCAACAAAAGTTTTGAAAGGGATGTCTACAACATGTTTTTCGAAATTAATGCAGTGAAGTTGGGGAAATTTCCCAAGTAATTGAGGAAAATTATCCCAGGGATTGAAAATCCCCAATTTTAATCTCAGTCTAGGAATTTTTGGGGTTGTAAAATGCAGAATTTTAGAATGGCCATAGCAAAATTGGGAAAAGCCCCAATTTCTGTAGTGCAATGCATGGAGAATTCAATGTGGAAAATTTGAATTTCACGCACGGAGAAAAATTAGCATGCCCAGGGCTGAAATTGGTCACAAAAAGTTTAATTTTAGAGTTCCATGGCGACTGCAAAAAGAATTTCAATTTATGTTTTTTTGGGGAATTTTGGAGAAATTCAAAAATTGGAAAAAAATGGGTATTTCATTGTATATGACATCAACATGAGGCGGCGGTGGCATGGAGGTGATGTGGTGGTGACATGGAAAACGTGACATGGAGTTGCACGATGGAAAGTGTATAGTAGCAGTAGGTAGCACTATGGCAGGTGATGTGAGAGCTATGTGCATAGATGGTTTAGTTGAGACTATAAAAACATAGTTACCAACATAACGAGAACTCTACAGAGTTCTCATTTTTTTGGCTGTCCAATTTTTTACCCTATTTTTAAAAATGGTGCTACCAGTAGCCCCCCGTCCATTTTTAGGTGGTTTTTGATATTTTAAATTTTTCGATCCACAATGTTTCCATATTATTTTTTTAAATGCTTATTTTTAATCTATTTTCAAATATTTCATTTTTGTTTTATTCAACGGTACTTTTAGTCATTTTCCATGCTTATTTCAATATTACAAATATTTTTTACCATTTACTTTTTTGAAGTTACCATTTTTCATATAAATTTGTCTCCTTAATTAATTTATTGTTCCATAGTTTTTAAATATAGTGAAAAACATCATTTTAAACACATTGTTTACCTTTACTTCAATACATAGAAAACAATTGTAGTTAAATAACATTATTTTTTATTATTTAGAAAAATAATATATAGCCATATATAATCAAAACCTATACATTTTGATACCTATTCCCTTAAAATAGTATGTCAAATAAAGCATTTTTATGGACATAATTGAATAAAAAAAGTCAAAATTTTATAAAAAAATTATCATTTTCTTTCATATTTTCATATATTTGAAGTAAAAAATGACAACATTTAATAAAATTTTCCAATGTATAGTGATTCACATGCAAATAAAAGTAAAACGAAAACAATAAAAAGATTCATCACAGAAAAACAATAGATACATCTTCATTCTTATTTTAAAATCTGAAAGTGAAAACATTACAGTTATAGCTCATCAGAACTTTACAAAATTGAGCATTGTCTTCAAGAGCATCTTAAAACTATTCAACAATATCATATATCCCAAATTCATCATTCTCAACAGACACTTTATCATATTCTTCGATGTCGTTTTATTCTTCCATTGTATCATTTTGTTCTTCCATTGGCTCTTTGATATCCACAAGTTCCCCAAAGTGATCCTTTCCAATCATTCCTCCTGATGGTACTTGAGGTTCCTTTGACATTTTTTCCACCTTTGATTAACTAAAATACCCTTTCATCAAGCCAACTTCTTGTATTTCATCTGAAAGAGCTGGACTAACATTAATTATTTGTTGAATAAATTTGCACTGCATTGGGTCACTTTCAATGGCTATGTGATTTCTTCCTTTCTGTAAGCAACACGCTAGTGTTGTACCTAATCACCAAATACAAAATAAATAATGAATTTAGATACTATTAAAAGACACAAATTAAAAATAATATAATATTGAAGTATGATTTCATAAATATTAGATCATAATTCTTGAACCCGAGAAAAAATCCAAAACCCAATCTCCTTCATTTGAAAATGTATCTATAAGATAATTAATCAATGCTTGTGGTTTTTGATAAATGTTAACCATCTCTCCTTTCAAATATTTTTCCTCATATGTTAGTTTTATAACCACAACATTGTATGCCAATATACTACTAGGAGTCTCTCCATCCTTTACTGATCCAGATTTAGATCCAGGAGCCTAAAAGTCAAAGTTCTCATAATGGCTTCAAAACGGACTTGTGTCTAGGCCTCGCTGATACGAACCCAACAGAACTTGAATGGGCTCAAACATACATTATATTCTCAATTTATGGTGATCTTTTCATTTGGCCAAACAGGCAAAAAATGATGAATGTACAGTCCGCATAGTGCCACGTGGCAGCTTACTGTACAGGTCGTACAACTGATGTGCCAGGGTCCGTACAACTTACGTAGAAGACTGACTGGGCATACAGACGGGTGACATGAATAGGTATAGGGGATCAATCAGGGAGTGACATGTGTCACCCTTGCACGGGCTCAAACATACAGTGTATTCTCAATTTATGGCGATTTGTTCATTTGGCCAAACAGGAAAAAAATGATGGTTGTATAGTCCGTACAGTGCCATGTGCCATCTTACTGTATAGGCTATATAACTAATGTGGTAGGCACAGTTGGTGATGACATGGCAGGGTCCATAAAACTGACGTGGTAGATTGATTGGGCATATAGACGGGCGACATGGACATGTACAGGGGACCAATTAGGGAGTGACACATGTCACCCTTATAGTGGTGACATGTGGCACATCCATATAGATGACATGGAAGGCTTATACAATCCATATGACATGTGGCACTTGCGTGGCATGTATAGTGGTTGATAGCTCAACAGATAGGTGGACCAATGGATGGTTGACAAGTGGCATTTGTATCGACGAATGATGAGGTGCCATGTGGTCCATACTTGGGCTAACACATGGCACCCATTGGTTGGTTATTGTATTGCAAAAGTTGTTTGGATTTATGGGATTCTAACCATGGACCTTCCTGGGCACCAAACTCTCACGTAGGCCGGGCTACCAACCCACCTATCGGGTGGGTCTTAACCCATATCAGTGGAACTTGTATTTATGTTTGTGAAGATGTATTTTCAGATTGAGTTAGGGCTGGGGCCTAGCCCCATCCCTTGACATGTGCATATGACCTACGTAATATGACCCTGCCAACTATCGACTCGCGCACAGAGTATAGCCCTTGGTTCAGGAACAACACACCACTTAATAGCATATGACCTGGTCCCTTTGTAGTTGGCGCAGAGTTCGAGGTTAGCCATGATTGGCTGTGATAGATCAATGACCAAGGGGAATAACTCAAGGCTTACTTGTTGGGGGTTTAAACCATAAGAGCATGTGGATGCAAAAACGTTTGGCCATATGGCCCAACAACATAGGACCGGGGCCAATAGCTAAGGGGCCAACGCGCCAAAGGATTAGCCCGTGGCCATGTGGAGGTACTCCATATGCCCAGGGGCCAACACATGAGGTGTTGTGCCCCAATATTTCTTAGAAGTGGATTTCAATACTATATTATAGTGATTTTATTGATTTATTCAGCTATTTTTGGAGATTTTTGGCCAATATTGGGGGATATTGGGCCCATTTTGAAGACAGATTTTGGGGGGAAGTTGGGAGATGGTTACTAACTTTAGATATATATAAAATATGCCTTCTTGAGGCCATGAGAGGACAGTCAGAGCAGGTTTATGCTGAATATTTTCCAAGCCAAATCCATTTTTATGTATGGAAGCTGTTGAGGAGCGCACCTTTGCAGGCCATTTCTAGGAGCTCCAATCATCCAATTTTAGTATCGTTTCTTTTGTTGGGTTCTAGATATCTATTAGAACAAGACTAGGTCAGTTTTGTAACCTTTTGAAACTTTTGTGATTCCATTTTAAAGTTTTGAATAGAAATAAGAAAGCCTCACCCACTGAGACAAAGGCCCAGAGACATAGGCGAGATTGTCGAACTCCGTTATCACATTGGTGTTTATGGTTTGCTGCTATTTATGATTTATTTCAGATCTATATATGTTTATGTTTCTGTCATATTTATTCCTCTTTCATTCAAATTCCTAAATGGTTAATAAACACATGCGTTAATAAGTCAACCATTGTCGTGTAAAAGATATTTTCAGATCAAGTGGTATCAGAGCTAGTTGACTTTTGGATTTGAGTTTTGATTTTTAACTAGGGAAAAGATACATCATGGTGAAGGAAAGCTTGTTGAAGAGAATCCATTGATTGGATTGAGAAAGAGAACTTCTCAAAGTGAGAGGATGGCATCGGAAGAGGGACTTTCTCAGGATGAGAAAGAGTTTCAAAAAAAATTCTTTGCTATGTCGGAGATGATGAAGGTTTTGTATGATGATTACTTGGAATGAAAGAGACCAGATCTTGGTGAATATTCAAAGGGAAAAATCAAATAAGGAGAGGATCCTATTGATTAAGGTTGGTTGTCATTGATGTCAACCCTTGAAGAAAGCCCCGCATCACAAAGGTTTGGGTAATGGACCCAAGATTGTTTGATGTAAAGATGAATCATTATTGTCTTGTCATGGTTGATAAGAAGTAAATATGGATGAACTCCAATGTGGTCTCCTTATGGTGAAAGCCCTCATGGGAAGACGCTTTGCAGAGTAAGAGAACCCATGCTTAATTGTGGAATAATGAGATGAAGGACAATGAATTTTTTAGGTAAACTATCCTAGATGGATAGTTCTTGTCATTCCATTTCCGGTGGTATGTGGGATGTCACATAACTCTTCACGGTTAGAGAGTTATGGCCATGAGAAGTTGGAGACCCCAGGTTTGGGTAATGGACCCAAGTTTGTTTGATGGATAATGGTATGATTTATGATATATTTTCAGATAATACTATTATATATGTATATTACATGTCATTCCATTTCTGGTGGTATGTGGAATGTCACATAACTCACAGTTTGAGAGTTATGGCCTTACGAAGTTGGAGGACCCTCATATGTCATCTAGAAGCCCCAAAAGGTCAAAGTAGTCAAAGTGGTTTAAGAGATTTTAAAAGGTAAATAATAAAGTGAAGTGATGAGTGTATTATAATTCAAAGTGAATACAAAATAAATTATTTCAATAATAAATTTAATGGAGAAATTAGAAGTGGGTTAACCCTAAAATAAGGAAAGTGGGGCCAAGTGACCTAGAAGATGTTTTTAAGGAAGCTACTTGGAGAGTATAAATAAGAGGCAAGGCTCTCTCATTTTAATCAAACTTGAGAATATTGAATATCTATATTTGTCTGAGGTAACCAAGGATATAAAATCCAAAATTATGAGGGAAGGTGAAGAAAAGAAGGCTGAAATGCAAGGAAGGATAAATTATTTTGATGGTGCTTTCTAAGGAATGTTATTTACAGGTCATCTCACCATTTTCGCTATAATTTTTTTTCTATAATGATTCAGACCATGAAATTGCTATGCCATTGAGAGAACATATCCAAGTATCTTTGGTAATAAATTAAAATTTTGGGTCATTGTATTATTGGAGTTACACTCCATGGAAAATAGGGTTTGTGGTTAGTCCTGAAACTAGTCAAAAAAAAGTGTTTCGGGTAAAAACGTCATAACTTCTTCATAACAAATCCAAATTTAGTGAAAAAAAATGTTTTAGTTAGGGTACATTCTGTAGTATGTTGTGTCAAATTTTCAAATCAATTCAACAAATATTCCATGCGGGGAAATCTCTACAAGGTCGCTCTCTAGAATAAGCCAGAATTCAACAAGGTATGGCATTTTTGGTATAACTCCTTTTCTGAGAGGTTACAAGAAGTGACACCTGGAATAATTGCATAAAACACACTGAATAAAATTTTGTATTAGTTTCATATATTTATACATTACAGGTATAAAGTTATGATTACTTCAAGTTAGGGTTGTTGACTAATCCAAAACTAGGCATGTGAGACTAAAGAAACGTTTGATGAAAATGCTAGTCTCTTGTTGTTGAAGTTAAGGAAGGTTTGCAGGAATGTGATCATATACACCAGGTCTATTACATATCTACAAATCATATTTGGATGATGAAATTGATGAGGGATTTTGGTTGAGGTACATGTTGAGTACATGGTTGAGACAAGTAGTTGATGAGTTGGGACATACATGAGGTGTATAGTTGATGATGTTGGTACATATCGATGAGTCATAGTTGATGAGTAGTTGACACATGATTGATAAATACGTGATACATAGTTGGATGCACTTGTTTATGGTACATGTTGATTACAGGTTATTTGGTACAGGTTGGTGCATGGTTGATGCACTTGTTTATGGTACAGGTTGATTACAAGTTGATGGATGGTTGATGCATGGTTTAGATTTATTGGTACAGGTTTACAGTGTTATATGTCAAAGTGACAGGTTGACAATGATTCCATCATTCTACTTATACTTCAGGGTGGCAGGACGAGACAAGGACAAGTGGTTGTAGCCACCTTCCGGCTGTAGCCGGAGAACATAGGGGGTTGTAGCCTCCTTTTGGTTGTAGCCAGAGAATTGGGGAGTTGGATCTTCCCTCGGGTTATAGCCTGAGAAACTAGGGGGTTGGAGCCTCCTTCCAAATGTAGCCAGAAAACAAAGGAAGTTGGTGCTTCCAATGAATGTAATTCTTCAAGACATATAAGAAAAAACATTATGTGGTTTTATTCTGATTTAGGTTTCCACGTGAAACATTGGTGTATTGTGTATGTGTATGTTTTTTTATTTTTTAATTTCTTATTTACTCTGCAGTTGTTGGATGATAATGCTTCATTGATATAAAACTTGGATTATATGGTTAAAAAGGATTAAATTGCTCTATTATTGATTCACACCCCTCTTGGTAATCCAACAAATCCTCCTCAAATTCCTCCTTTACCTCCATCTTCAAATCCTTCTTCTTCAAGTTCGAGTTCTAAATCCAATGCAAAGAAACATGTCCATAAACATAAGAATGAAATGCCTTTATTAAAACTTGATGTTAAATTTAAATTACCCATGTATGATGGTGAAGTCAATGCAAAGAGACTTGACAGTTGGGACAGATAGATGGAGGTCTATTGCAGTGTGCAACAGATCAAGGATGAGGCCACGCAAATCAAGTTGGCATCACTTATACTTGCAGGCAAAACACTCATCTGGTGGCAAAGCAAGTTGCAAAATGACACGCAACAAGTGGGTAATCTATTTCCATCAGGGAAAAGTTTTATTTCTGCACTTAGACAACAATTCTATCATTTGGGTTATAAAGACAAAGAATTAATTGAATGGCAAGCTTTAAAACTAATAAAATGAAAAACAATGCAAGAATGCACATATGGATTTCGTAAAATGGCATTGATGTAAGATATTCCTTTACATACCCAAAAATCTCTTATGAAGTATATAGGAGGTTTACCTACACATATTCAAAATACTGTATTCATGTTTGGACCGACTAGTCTTGATGAGGTTTTCGTTCAAGAGACATACATTGAAGAAGGGAAAACTTGTGTTGGTGTATCGGGGGAATCGTCTTCAAGGAAAGAGGACAAAAGGAAGTGGCATGGAAAGAAGGAAAATGCAGTGACAAGAAAGGAAGAGAAGCCCTCTTGCAAGCATTGCAGGAAAGAGGGGCATGATGAGGACCATTGTTGGAAATTGCATCCCGAGAAGAGGCAAAATTGGTTAAAATAAAAGAAGGGGAGGAAAACAGTTGCAGTGACAACACAACCCACAAAATTGGGATCGGATTCAGGTGATGAATTTAAAGTTTCATTGGTTGGTATGACAAGTAAAATTGGTGAAGGATTTGATTATAGAAGTAGCTTGTTTCACATAAGGTTCATCATGAGGCACACTAAGGTTGACACATTGATAGATAGTGGATCTCAATCTAACTTAATTTCAGAGGAATTGGTTAAACAATTGGGATTAAAAACACAGATGCTTCATAAGCCTTACACACTTAAATGGATAAACAACAATCATCAAATGCACATAACCAAGTAGTGCACATTAAAATTTGAAATTTCATCTAAGTTTGTAGACGAGGTAACATGTAATGTGGTGCCACTACATGAATGTGGAATGGCCTTAGGCAGTCCATACTTATATGATCATGAAGCAATCTTCTATAGGGCAAAGAATCAATATCATTTAACCAAAGTAGGTCAAGAATATGTGGTTCATGCTCATCATGTAAAGGAAAATAAAACTCTTCAAGCTATGGAAAAATTAAGAAAGGAGGCTCATGCAAGCAAGACACCTAAAATTGTTTCAAATCAAGTAATCGATCTTAAGCAAGAACAAGAGATGATTGTAGAATGGAAAATCAATCATAGTTTGCTTCAAGATAAGCTAATGTCGTGCAAATATTACAAACATATCAGCTCATTTGCAGTCATATTTTCGATGCTATCATTAGTAATGGTGTCTACATGGATGATAGTGGATTCAGTAAGATGTGACAGGGTACAAATGACTAACAATATGATGTCAATTATCATGATTGTGTTACAGTTGATCCGGATGAGATAGGTGCACAGGACAAAGTTCAAAGACAGAGAATAATTTGGGTGTCCTATCCTAAGCTTGATGACTGGTCAGTAACCTTTTTTGGGACCAAAAGGTCCTTCGTGGGGAGGTGTGTTATAGATTCAGATCCAAGAGCTTGATGGGGCTCAGAAAGGCCTAAAAATAAAAGTTATTAGAATGGATTCAAAACATACATGTGCATAGGTATCGTCAATACAAACCCAATAAAACTTGAATAGGCTCAAACGAACGTCGTATGCTCAAGCTATGGTGATCTGTTCATTTGGAAAAACATGCAAAAAATGATGACTGTACAGTTCATACAGTGACACATGGAAGCTGACTGTATAGGTCATGTTGTTCCAGAGTCTGTACTTAAGGCTTAGAAGTACAGTGTCTAGGCATCCGAAAGTGAGTAAGGGGTAGAGAAGGAAGAAATATCAACCTTCGACAAGGGAAGCTAGGGTTGAATTCTAGGTTGTTGTCTATCTTCCAATTGTTCCTGAATGTTTATGTCCCTTTCAATTGCTGCCCATGAAATTTCCAGTTCGACCTGGGTAGTGGTTGTTTTAAGAATAGTATCAAAAAGATTCAGGGCGATATGTGTTTGATCTGATAGTCCGGGTTCAATATTAGGTTGTCTTGTCACAGGGACAGTCATAGAGGAACAGAATGATAAGAAAATATCAATACTTTTTTAGATGCTGTCTCGGTTTTGGTCGTATAAAGGAGAGTTATAGCTCCAGTAGTGAAAACAGGGTGCAAACCAAAGGCCCTTTCCCGTAACTGAGTTATATTTTAATAAATGTGTATGAGGTGTAAGAAAAACATTAAGTTGTCTACCATGTAAGGCTCCTATCAATGGAGAATCTCACTTATAAACAGAAGAAGAAAAAAGATAAAGAAATAACCTGATAAAGCATAAAATATATATAGAAATCTAAAATGTTCACTGGTCTTATACCTACGGATAGCCGGTACAGAGGAAAAATGGTAAACAATATAGAAAACTAAAATTTATTCACTATAGTAGAGGTTGTACTAAATTATAGTGAAGCATTCATCAGATACATATATGAAATGAAATTAGATATGAAATACAAGGAAACAAATTCATAACATAGTCATGATGGAATCGAGAATCTTCGAATTTTTTTTGTATTAACTCTCGAGGAAAAAATCTCTATTACAATCGACCCAAAAATGTCTAGCCCTTGTTCTTTCCTTCTATTGTATATTTATACAGATTTACATATGATGGAATCTCAATCGTTCCAGGATTTTTAGTTACAACAAGAAGGAGATCAATCATTTCATTTCTTTATCCTATGTCTTTATTTAGTACCAGAAGCCTGCCCGCTCGCATGCTCGGTACAAGTGACACATTTTTCCACCAGCTGAGATATCAACCTTGAAGGTTCTGCTTGACAATTGGCCTAAAAAATGTAACAATCTCTGACTAATCACGTCAACCTTTCTTCCATCTGTTGGTCTAGGGTGTCAATAACGCACAATTGCACACTTGGTTTAATCATACATTTATTTATTTGAACTATGCCTGCCATAGTTATTTGTGAGATTTCGGCCGAATCTCTTTCTTGTTTTTCATTTATATCAAGCGAGAGTTTCACCGTATCCATTTGGCTCAGTGTCTCAGCATTACTCGCACTATCAATGCCTAACAGATTTCCATCTATGGAATCGAAAGCCTCTTCACGGGATTTTCTTACCTTCTTGGCTTGCAATTTGCCTTCTGAGATGATGCGTTCCCATTATTTCAACAAAATATTACCTCGGGTCTGTTCCAAAATGGAAAACCTAGAACTTTTTCCCGATTCTCTGTTTGCTATAGCTATTACAGCCTCTTGAAATGCGACCTGAGCTGCTCCAGCTTCTCTCTCTCCGATAGATAAGTTTTCTAATACTTGATCAATAAGCATACAATTGTCCTGAATTGTCTCTACCTTGGTGAGTAAACTTCACTGGGTTGTAGAAAATCTGCTCTGAATCTCCATAGCCAGGGACTAGAATATATCTATATTTATGATTTGGCTTTCAGCAGAGTCTAATCTAACCTGTAGCTACTCAATCTTGTCTTTTTTCTGGCCCACCTGTATCTGATTAGTCTGACCTACCAGCTCTGCTTGTTTGAGCTTAGCTTTGAGTATCTCAATTTCCTTTTTGTCAGCCATGCTTGCTTGTTCTATTCCTGCACTTGCCTAGTCATTGACAACCTCCTCTACTGTGGCTAGTTTAGCTTCTAAGGTTTTGATGAGGCGATTTTTTTGCTTTAGCTGATTTTTCAAAACCCCGAATGAAAATTGCTTTGTCGTAGCATACGGCCCTAATGTCTCAGCTATTTCTGTAGCAAACTCTTCTTTCTTCTTATCTTTCCCATCGGTCAACACCTTTAACTTCTTGGCTGTTGATCCCTCTTCTTGATAGAATTCTCTTTTTACCATAACTTTTCTCTTTTTATAAAAAAAAAAACTCATTTGGAGGGAGCTCTTCCATCCTTATAGGTCTCAATTCTTCGTTGAAAATCCACCCTACGTCTATGTTCCCTTGAGTTGACTATAAGGGAGTAATGGAGGTGATGAGATCTCCGATTTGCTTAGCTGAATTGCCTAGAGTGGTAACTGGAGTCTACTTTTTTGGTGGATTGGGAGTTTTTATTTCCGGTTTCAGACTCTTAGTTTGCTCCTCTCTGTCCTGGTGCTCTTCTTTTCTGGGTGCTGAATCTTTTGAGCTTTCGACTCCTTTTTGTTGCACCTCTACTGTTATTCGATTTTCACCCCGCAATACTGGGGGAAGGAAACTCCTCTGATGTTCTTGGAATTTCAAAACATCAGCCCTTTCTTCAAGAGCCAGGGCTTGTATCCAAACCAAAACTTCGGCGTAAGATGTCATGCCTCAGAAAATGTCATCCGAGGGTGAATTTTCATGCTCAAACCTTTTAAGCCCGCAATTGGCTAAGTGGTTACTTACGACCCTCTGTGGATCATGCTTTTTGAATTCAACATGAACCAATTTTAGGTCCTCTAGGGCTGTTTCCTCAGCTTTAGCATGCCCGAAATCTAACCAAGAATAAGAACTTAAATGAATCAGAAAAGGTGGCCATACCTTCTTAGAATATCCCTTAAGCTCCTTGCTTACACAACCGATTATGGTTTATCTAGCAACCTCACGGAAAGGCAGCCTATTGGGTATGAATAATGGTAAGGCATTTGGAGGAACAGAAGCGTCGAAAACCCTGAGATACAAAAATTTCGCTTCCACGTACCAGTTAGCTATACTGCTCAGATTTACCGTGATACTGTCTGAGATCCCGGGTGGTGGGTGGACAAAGATAGTGACATGCAGCGGTACCATCACCCAGTTAAAAATTTCATACACAAAATATGAGGCTTTGTCTTCCCACAGCTTTGAATGGTAGACGTGGATGGGCTCAGCCTCTGATGGAGTCCAGCTCCAACTCATCAAGGGAAAAGGTGTGAGAAAACACATGGCGTCCATGATATACGCAGACATAAAGAATGAAGTAATCTTTCTTCTTTCCCTCTACGCTCAATACTCTATAACTTGAATGGTCAAACTATCAGACAATAGTTTATCCCAGTCGAAGGAACAACCTTCGGTGACCGTGTGAATTAGAGGCACCCACTGAAGGAAAAAATGTGTGGTGTCCTCTCTCCCATATAATCTACAGGTCATCATAATGATATATTTGAACTATTGTTCCAAAGAAGCTATTGAATATATACCATTACTATCTGCCCTAAACTTTGCAGGGTGTGAAACCTAATCTTTGATTAAACCAGACATAGACTTGTCGTATTGCACACATTCCTTCTGTTTAAAATTCTCCAGGAATTCGGCATTGTAAATAAAGTTCGACACGGCTGGCAACTTGTACATAGCCTGCAATTGTTCAGGTCTGAAAGTCCCAATGGTGACCCTCTGCTCGTTGATGATGGTTCTGGTTGGTATATCTACATGGTCTAATGCCCACCGGACCATATTGTAATAAGGGAGAAGACGTGGCCTAGCCACTACTTTATGCATTTGAGCCTGGGCGACGATATTATACTTGGTGATCAGGTCGTCCTTTTCATTTCCACTGGAATCATTCAAAAATCTATCAATTCAGACTATAGAACCTCAGGAATATGTAACCAGGTCCTGATAGAGTCGACACTTCGAGGTGAAGTATCAGAAACGTTGTCTAAACCTTGTCCTGAAACCTCAACAATGGCTTTAGACGCTTTTCGTGGGGCCATGGCGGGGGATTCTACTTTATCTCTCCTACAATAAAAATATGTATACATATATAAATTAGTTCTCTTGCGAAAAGTTGTCTTTGCATAGAATAGAAATGAAATTTGAAACAACAAACAAAAAATCCATGTCTTTGACTATTTAAAACTAGGTCGTCCTTAGGGACAAAATGGTCAAATCATTCTTAAATATAGATTTGGCAATAAAAACCAAACCCTTACTTGTCAATTCACCTCATTTCCAATTAATGTCATAAATTTTGACATTTCGTAATGCAAGTTGGCACAAAGAAAGTTTAAAATCGCCTTGGAGACTATGCATATTAATTTTCGTATTAAAACAATGAAAATGTTGGCTTAGCTTGATTAATCAGTCCTTTTTAAATGTTAATTAATCTTTCGGCACTTGCCTCATCGAGAGTTTTCACTTTAACCCTTTACACCTCCAAAACCCGAGATTGCGATAATTAGCTTTGATTAATACAAAACGTAACCAAGATTAAGTGTTTAATTAATTACGTTTTTATTTATATCGCGACTCGGAGCTTCGAAGGTGTAGCTTTTGGGAGGCTCGTATGTCGATTTACGAAATCACGAGATCATGAATTCGCGACTCGGAGCTTCGAAGGTATAGCTTCAGGGAGGCTTGTATGCCGAGTTGCGAAATCGCGAGATCGCAATGAAATGATTAAATTAAATTGGAGGATAAAACCAGATTAAGTGTTTAATTAATTACGTTTTTATTTATATTGCGACTTTGCGACTTGGAGCTTCGAAGGTATAGCTTCCGGGAGGCTTCTATGCCGAGTTGCGAAATCAAGAGATCGCGACTTCATGACTCGGAGCTTCAAAGGTATAGCTTCCGGGAGGCTCGTATGCCGAGTTGCGAAATCGCGAGATCGCGATGAAATGATTAAATTAAATTGGAGGATAAAACCGGATTAACTGTTTAATTAATTATGTTTCTATTTTTATCACGACTTAGCACTTTGAAGGTATAAATTTTGAGGGAAAATACACCGAGTTGCGAATTCACGAAGGAGCTTAACCACGGATAAAATTTTTAACTTTAACATTAACCCAGGTTACTAAAACAAGAATCTCGTGGTTTCGGCTATCGGGGTTACGACGGTAAGACTTTTGGATCTAGAAAACGCCGAGACATGAAATCCCAATGATGCTTAACAATGGTTTAGAGTATTTTTACTCTTTGTAAGGATCTGGGTAACTTTTTAAAACTAGTTCACTGTTTTGCCCCTCGGGGCTTGTAAACTATGTGATCGATAACTCTCGACATGCGACATCCCGAGGTTCAAAAGTAGAGACTTGTTTAAACGATTAAAAAATAAATCTTGTCTTGAGAGTATTGTTGTTGGGTATTCTACCCTACGGACTAATAAGCTAGGGCTCTAAGCCTATACGCAGATCATGACCCGCAAGACTTAACTTTTAACCTTCTACCCGAATCTAAAACCCTTTTTCTTCACATGCACACAAGAGAAGAATGAACCGACCTTTTTCCGGACGGCTGAAGTAGATCCTCCGTTGAGCTTCTTATCCCCTTGCTGCTGCTGCTCCTTCCAAAAGCTTCCCTGCAATCACGACAAGACTATGCATGCATGCTACTGATCTATTCTAAGGTTATAGATAAAAACATGAATCAA
>JASDQU010102395.1:0-35949 GCA_032191745.1 Picea mariana
CCACCAGAGAAATTGCCAGGTCCTTCCTTTATTATTATCCATCAAATGAAGGGATACAACCTATAGCAAAACCTGTTGTAACTTCCTCTTCTTTCTCTCACAGTCTCCTCTCTCAGAATACAATATTCACCATCAACCATAGCCGCGATACATTTCCCTCATAAAAGAGGGTTGCCTTCTAGGGCAAAAAACCCTAACATAATCTCTACCATTAGATCTGCGACCTTATAATGAACGGTCCAGATTTACAATGAAATTACAATATACTTTTACAAGGCAATTTTTTCTTTGGGGGCCCGCTTGCCCCCAGACCCCCCAGCCGGGGGGATAGCCCCCCCGGACCCCGCAGAGGGGGTACCCCCCCTCTGCACTCCCCCGCATGGAAGAGTGTACATACTTCTGGGGTTTAAATACTTCATGGGGTATAAACATGGCTGAAATCAAGGACCTTTGAATCAGGAAGATAATCAGGCTCCACAACCAATACTCCTCGGAGAGCACCAACTCTCAGGCAAGACCCAGCTTGTTGATAGAACCTAGTATATCCAACTAGAGTTTATTCAACTCCAGTAGTAGTGATCCATTATAGAATTAATTATATCTTATGATCAGAGGTATATCATAAAACACCCATCACCTCATTTCATCTTCTCTATGTAATTCACGCTTTCTTCCCATTTTCTTTCCTCTAATTTCTTCACATTTTATTTCCTCTGATATCTTCACTCTTATTTGCTTCTACATATCTCTCTTATATTCGCACGAACCTTAGGTCTAGATCCACCTCTTCACATCACAAGCCATGCTTCATCCACACACACCATTTCAAGTGAACTAATCATGGTGTATTTATATTTGTTTATGCTCAAAACTTGTTTTAAGTTATTGAGCCGACTTGTGAAATAACCAACCTGTTTATTAACAACTTTGGGACCACCAGAGATCATCAATTTGGGTCTTTCATCATTACACCTGGCATCCCCTTTCCTTTCATAAATCGATCACAGTTATGGATCGATTTCCTTCATCTCTGTAATAAGAGAGATCGACGCTTCCTTCAAACCAGTTCATATGATCAATGGCGTAGAACCACATGCTTAACAGTCTAAGCGACCCATACATTATACCCTTTAAAATATATTTACCATATGAACAACGATGATGACCTCATGTTGGGAGAGACGAGTGCTTGAGCGTTTATCAATTCAACGGTCACGATTCAATCTCCTTAAATGGACGATTGTTGGGTCTTTGCCCTTCGGGTCTTCGTGACTTCCAACATTTCAAATCTTCTGAATCGGATGGTTCAAATTCCATCTTGGAACTAGATCAATGGTTAGCGTTAATCCTTACACTCGTCCTTCATTTCTTAATCAAACGTCCATGACTTAATCAAGAAATTAGATGTATGGCCACCTTTTACTCCGCGACTTTGTTTATTATGCTTACGCTATCCTTCCACTATAATTTGATCAACAGTTGATAGTACACCCGACATCAAATCTATTAGAATATGAAATATGTGTGCTCGTTTTACCATTGACGATACCCTCGTCACCCAACCATAGGCCGAAGCCACCCTCCGAGCACCTTAACCTTGACTGAGAATTACTCCGGAAGAAAACCCTAGGCTTGATAGCCAAACAAGGTGTAGTGCATCTTCCTCCAAGGATAGTGCACCAACAATAGTTGATCAGATAGTCCAAACCCTAGCCAAGAGATAGTCCAAGCCATCATTGAAAAATGGTTGCTGCAGCAGCTGCACCTACATCTCTCCTCCACACGTGCGCACCAAACTGGGAATTGCAGTGCGCACCAGTTGTTGGTCTGCAATTCTGAGATGTATCAAATGAGAACTGGCACCCTGTATTTATAGTGGTTCTGCGAGATTTGTTGGGGCTGACTTCTCCTTCTGAGTACATGTATGTTCAGTATATTATTATTATTTTTGGTCGACTTATTCTCTTGGAGGCTAATAACCTAATATAAATTATCTTCTTGAGCCGACAAGACTTCTAGGGTTATTAGCCAACTCATTAGGGTTTTCTCTTTCTTTCCGGAGTCTTCTATTCTCGTCAGGTTTACACATGGAGGTAAATACCTCCCACATCTACCATAATCTTAACACTCCCTCCTAGCTAAGGAGGTATTACAGGTAATGGTCTTGAGCACAAAAACATACCATTTACCCGGTAGCATCAACATAGTCGTTTAGACTATCTCATGACTAGATCATGAGCATCACCATCACCATCAGCTGCATCATCTCTCGAAACCATACTTCATTTGAGTAATCAGACATGATGCTGGATAAGTCACTCACACCATAGAGTGATACAAGATTCATTCCTATAATCTAGAAGAGTAAATGCTCTGAACTATTTTTCGTCTGGAAAATCTATGTTCATCATTCGTCTGGATGATTATTATCTCCAATAAATTGTTGATAGTCTTGAAGGCAATTAGAACAAAGATAGAACACAATTGTGTTTATCCATAGTAGTATATAACTACAATCCAGTGGTACACTACCACACCAAGTAACACACAAGTACTTGATTAGCAACGTATAGTCACGAACAGTGGAACATATCCACCACAATAGTCTTCATCTACTGTCATACAGTCTTCATAACAAAAATCTAATAGCATCCTGCACATAAACAATGTTATGATATAAACTGAATCATTTGGGCCAATCTTTCACTCACATCTGTGAGCTCTGAAAGAATATATGCCTTCAGAGTAGAACAATGAGATATCTGGACTATTCTTCTCAAGCAAGGAAGAATAATTGTCCCGTCTTCTGAACCTAGACCATTCCCCACCCTGGGCCATTCTACCTACACTAATCAAAGTGTACCCTGGAGAGAATGTATAACCCTAAGGAATGTTGAGCCTGGACCATTCCCCACCCTGGGCCATTCCTCCTACACTAATCAAAGTGCACCCTGGAGAGAATGTATAAACCCTAAGGAATGTCTATCCCTGATTGTTGAGCCTGGACCATTCCCCACCCTAGGCCATTCCTCCTACACTAATCAAATTTCACCCTAGAGAGAATGTATAAACCCTAAGGAATGACTGCCTGGACCAGTTCCTCTATTAACCACAAGAGGAAAAGACTGTCCTATATCGACCTCCAAAATGGGCCATTCCTCATGTTAACCACAATGAGAAATCACTGTCCGGCAAGGTGGGCCAGTCTTCTTGAGTAACCCTCAAGAAGAGAGACTACCCTAGACCACTCCCCATGTTAACCACAATGGGAAGTCGTTGTCTACGATACATCAGCAATCAGACTACTTCCCATGTTAACCACAATGGGAAGTCATTGTCCGTCAGAAATCTCAATCCACGTTCCGAACAGGAAAGCATCTGTCCAAGATGGACTATTTTTCAATGAATGTCTTCAATAATATTTTCAGTGCTCCCTCCCAACCTGGGAGTCATTTCTTCCTTTTTCAATAAGGAAGTTGTTTCCACGAGCTCCATCTTGAGTACGCAAACTCTTTCATCTTGGATAGAAGCTTTGCCAAAATGTTTGCTTATCTTCTCATATATGGAGTTATGTATTGGAGAACCATTTTCTCCTTTTTGGACTTCATCATGGATAATGTAATTCTTGATTTCAAATGTACTTTAGTCTGGAACACTGTGAAGGCTTCATGTAGATTTGAACAATAGAGTATATCATTGTTGGAAAACTGGAACATATCCATGTGTTACTTCTTCTTTCATCATGAGATCTGATCTACTGAGTAATCATCTTGATGTTATAGGGAATCTTCACCACGCTTCTATGGTTCTTCCACCAAGTTATCTTCTTCTATCTACATACAAGGGTCTCTTTCTGGTATGCCTCAAAGTCTTGAGATTTCTCTTCACATGCTCTTTATTCAATTTCTATGGAGAACATTCTTTGTATTCATCTGATGTAGAACTCCAACTCATGGATGTTGCGTATGATATAATGACTCATGTGGAGATAAGTCTGGTTTACTGGAACAAGTAATCATCATAGTCTTCTCCCTCCATATGGGAGAACCTCTAGTTCTAGATCTCGTAATTCTTTCATTCATAAGTCTTCCATACACTATTCTTCATCACGACTTTCAGTTCCTCTGCTTGATTTTTTTTATTGAGTTTATATCAGGCTAACAATCTTGTGATTTTTTATACAATGATTGGTTGTTCTGGATTCTCTTTCTTTCTTGGAATCTTCATGTGTTTCTTTAGTTCTTAGGTCCATGGAGTTTCTTATAGATTCCATGCCCTATAGAATCCATCATAGGATCACAGATGTGGATGGACAACCAAGGATACTTTAAGGCTTCTCTTCGAGAAAGACTTCTTGAACTGAACACATACTGTCTTTCATGGTTACTATCATGGATATATACTTCATCATTTTCAATGGATCATAGGATTAGCTCCCTCCTAATCCTTGTTTCATGTAAGAGTGCATATAATCGGCTCCCTCCATCTAACAGAGTCCACCCTTCCATCTACATCCTTATTGTCTTCTGCAATATATAATTGGCTCTCTTGTCTAATATAATCCATGCTTTCGTCTTGTTGTCTTCTACAAAACATCATAAGTCTTTTTCCAATTTCCTCTCGATTGTTGATTTCTTTCTGTCATTGCTTCTTCTAAGTCTCTTCATGATTGATTCGGCTTAATATATTCCACATGATTTGTATTTCATCCTTTCATGTGTATTATCTAATGATATCCATTTTCATCTTGTTTGCTCTTCCATAGGTATAGTTCTTCTTGGAACACATTATCTTCCAAGAGATAGATATACAAGATATGTACAGAGACGATGCACACAAGATATGTACAAGAAATAAGAAGAATGTTGTTACCTTTTAGAAGAAGAAGTCTCTTCCATCCTGCTTAGTCTTCTTTGTAGGTTCCTTTTCTTCAGCAATTGATGCTTTGTGTTTCTCCTTCCTTTTCTTTAGCTCAGGACAATGATTCATGTAGTGACCATACTTTCGACAGTTGAAGCATTGTACTTCTGAAATTTCTTTCTCTTGATTTGGCTTCCTCCTTGAGCCAAACTTCCTTTTGTTCCTAAAGTTCTTGAATCTTGCTGTGAAGGCTTGATCGTCGTACTTCTTTTGGGTTTTCTCTTTTGCATTGATCCTTGATTCTTCTTGAGCACAGCAATTCCAAAGTTCTTCAAATGTCGGATACTCCTTCCTTGTGTTCATGCTTGCGGCAAATGCATCCCACGTCTTGGGAATACCATTGAGTACTATGTTCACCAATTCCTTTTCCGAAATGGTCTCTCCAATAGCTTGTAGTTGATCTCTTAACTGAGAAATCCTCACAAAATATGATGTTATGTTGTCGTCATTATTCATCTTCATGTCACGGAGCTCATTCTTCAGACTCATAACTTGTCCAATGTTTCTGACTGAGAAGAGATTTGTTAGGGCATCGTACATCTTCTTCGATGAGTCAAGATGGGAGATGTAGGGTATCAAGTGGTCTTTTATAGAATCCACTATGATACTCATGGCATTGATGTCAACATCTTTGAACTTCTCCATAGCTGCAATGTTTTGCGGTTCCTTCATTTTTCCTTCTTCAAACTCTGGTTTCACGATATCCAACACTTTATTCTTGGCAAGGATGAGGTCAATCCTTGTCTTCCATGCTCTAAAGTTAGAGGCTCCATATAACTTATTCTCTGACTTCATAGAATAAGTCATGGCTACTTTGACTTGGTCAAACCCTAGATTTGACCACAAACTCAATCTTCACGTCTTGGCTTTTTGAGAGTATCAGGAGATGCGCTAGGCTAGAGTGCACTGATCTATCCAGAGATTAGTTCAATCCTTTCACTTAAGGTGCCTCAACAAAAGGATTAGGTTTTATGCAACTGCACCTGCTAGTAACCCTAGTTGCAGTGTCTTGGAAGCTGCTTCTGCTAGTAACCCTAGCGGCAGTTCCTCAGCGAGCTCAATATCCTAGCGGCTATGTTTCCTTCCAGTGTTTAGACTGAATGAAGGAGGTGTGGGCCCATAAGTTAGAATATGAAATATGTGTGCTCGTTTTACCATTGACGATACCCTCATCACCCAACCATAGGCCGAAGCCACCATCTGAGCACCTTAACCTTGACTGAGAATTACTCCGGAAGCAAACCCTAGGCTTGATAGCCAAACAAGGTGTAGCGCATCTTCCTCCAAGGATAACGCACCAACAATAGTTGATCAGATAGTCCAAACCCTAGCCAAGAGATAGTCCAAGCCATCATTGAAAACTGGTTGCTGTAGCAGTTGCACCTGCAGCTCTCCTCCACGTGTGCGCACCAAACTGGGAACTGCAATGCACACCAGTTGCTTCTCTGCAATTCTGAGATGTATCAAATGAGAACTGGCACCCTGTATTTATAGTGGTTTTGCCAGATTGGGGCCGACTTCTCCTTCTGGGTACATGTCTGTTCAGTATATTATTATTATTTTTGGCCGAATTCTTCTCTTGGAGGCTAATAACCTAATATAAATTATCTTCTTGAGCCGACAAGACTTCTAGGGTTATTAGCCAACTCATTAGGGTTTTCTCTTGCTTTCCAGAGTCTTCTATTCTTGTCAGGTTTACACGTGGAGGTAAATACCTCCCGCAACTACCATAATATTAACAAGATCGACGGTCGATATCTCCTTCGGATCTCCAGACTCTGAAGATATCAAATATCAAACTCCTTCTCTCCTTCGTACGTCAATCTTTTGGAGCTGACAATCTGCTGATGCATGTCCCTTTCTCGATCAATGGTCATATTTAAAGCTTACACTCATCCTTTCACTACTAAATCCGACGGCTATGACTTAATCAAGAGTTGAGATGGATGGCCACCATTTACTCTGGGTCTTCAGACTTCGGAGATTTCAGATCTCAACACCTTATTTCCTCTGAACGTCAATCTTCCAGAGCTATCAATATACTGACGAGTGTCTTTCTCGATCAACAGTTGAGATCCTTTCGCATCTCTAGGGTTTGGAATTCTCAAGCCTCAACTCTCATTGTAGTATGATCAATGGTTGATAACACTCCCGAAGTGATCTTTCAGATCAGACGAGTTATGTCCTCTTTGGAACTTTGGTGTTCGAGACTTTCAATTCTCAAACTCTCATTTTCTCCCGGAGCATTTCACTCGGATTCCACGATCCAGCGACGCGTGTCCTCTTTAATCCACTGACTATCCTCCGCTCTGGGACTCCGGCCTTCGGCAATCTCAAACCTTTCTCCTTCGCATTTTCCTAGAGTAGTTTTGCCCAGAGTTCACGATCCATTAACTCATACCCTCCTGCTATGTAAGTCATCAATGGTGGACATTGCTTGTTGTCGGTTAACATTTCCTCTTACATTATCCTTCCATTGTAGTAGATCGACAATTAGGAATGATCCCAAAGTGATCTTTCAGATTGAACGTCTCGTGTCCACTTCGGGTCTCCAGCATTCGGGACTTCGGGACTTTGGGCAAGTGCTGGTCGTAAAATTCTTGAAGCAAAACTCACGGAGTGATGTAATTGCTTACGTCACTTGATGATGTGTCACGAGCCGAGTATATGCCACGTGTCGCTCATATTCGTGAATTTCATGTACCTGAACTTTTGATTTCAACTTGACACTTGTCGTTTTCAGACTATGCCATGTGTCCTTGTTAACGTAGACTGTTGACGTGGTCTGTCACAGTTTCTTGCTAACGTCGATGTAGATCTCCTGATGTGACACATGTTCTTCTCTTGGATCTAACCGTTGTCCTAACTTTCCGAACTGTATCTCAGATCGACGACTGAGAGCAACTTCAGACCTTCGTCCTTTAGGACTTTTGACATTTGTTCATGGTAAAACTCCTGAAGCAATTCTCCCGGAGTGACGTAACTCGCTTACGTCACTTGTTGACATGGCACGAGCCAATTTCCTTTTGACACTTGTCATATTATAATTATGCCATGTGTACTTGTTGTCGTGGTCTTCCACGCATCCTTACTAACAAAGTTCGTTGGCGTGGATCACCTACATGTCCTTTCTGACGAGGTTCACTGACGTGGATCTTATTAATGGTCTGCCACTATGCCCTTTTGCTAACGTGGTCTGCTAACCAACAGTCTTGATCCAACGATCCTTGTTTTTCCTCCAAATCTAACGGTCCTTATTCACTTCGGATTTCCAAGCTTCGGGTGTTTCAAATCTCAAACTGACAGAGCGTAAGTTCCTCACATCTTTTGACCCGAAGTGAATTTTTTCCATTGATTAGAATCTTTAGATCGATGGCTTGATCTGTTTGCGATGTAACTCTTGTAGCTTATCCTCTCCTTCCACTTTAACATGATCCGACAGCTGACGAGTATTCGGCTAATAAAAATCTAAACCTTTTAGCCCCATTTATCCAATCCTTCCACACTGAGATGATCCGGCGGTTGTGGAGATTCTCAAATCACATCAACGGTTGATGATTATTGTGGAACTACATCTTGTGAGTGATTTAATTTTCCTTTCAATCTCCGAAATCTATCCCTATTGTAGATTTTGCATTTGCGCATCCGACGGTCATAATTTAATCTGACTTAAATTGGTCATTAGTTGGATCAACCGCATTCGTAGATATTTGAAGCTATGTGATCTGACGATCTGGACGGATTGTGGTATTGTAACTAGCAAGTGATTTAATTATGCTTTTGCTCCTCACAATTCATTCTTGTTGTTGATGGCTCACATATCCGATGGTCATGATCTTCCAACGGTCCTCAAGCCCACGGTCACTCACATGACCAATGCACGTAATATTTAGATGATCAACATGGTCAACCTCTTGATCGGATGGATGTTGAGGCTTCTCACTCTAATCGGAGGGTTGTTGAGCTTACGCTTTTCCTTCCGAGTTTTGATCTCTCTGTTTGCGAACCCTCCTGAGATTTTATCATAGGAACATTGTTGATCCTATCGTGATCAACAATAATCACAAATTTATTTTGCTACCTGATATATTGTGCAATGTGCTCTTCCTTATGAGCTTTGATCTTCATACTATTCTCTTCTCATGTTCGCTCCTCCTCCTGAGCTTGCACTATCGATCTCTGCACATTGTTTGACATCTTCTTCTGACTGATATACTGTTAACATCAATGACAATCTTATTTGTCATTAACAATAGATCATCACATCGACTGTTGACATCAATGACAATATATCCAACAATGACAGGTGCTAGTCTTTAGAGCATCATTTTGAGTTGGTTATTTGGTTCCAAAATCTTCCACGAGGAGTTCACATGAGCACTTGGACATGGAACTCGGGCTTACAATGGCAGTTGTCCTACTTCAACATGGTGGCTTTCCTTTCTACATAGGAACTTGGTTCTCCAATCTTCTTCAGCATTATGGTCCACAATTATCCATGGAACCCTGGTATATGGTTGTACATCAAGCGTTGAGGACAACGCTTTCATAAGGGGGATGGAATGTTAGGTAGCTAGAGAGGTAGTAGTGGGGGACCATAGTGATAATAGTGGAGGCCATTCAATGTAAGGTGTACTAGGTCCATTATATTATTAAATAAGGCCCACTATGGTAGTTAGATATAATAAATGGGTAGTTAGATATAATAAATGTAAGAGGACTTCTTAGAAGGTTTTACATCTAAAAGATTCTTCCTCTAGAATGTTCTTAGGTGATGATAGCACTATATAAAGGGGTTCAATAAATGTAATGGGACATGAAGAGAAGTATTGTATTGTGAGATGAAGCTCATTAGGAGTATGCCCCCTCAAAGAGGCAAGTGAACAGGAGAGGATCCCTTCCATAATAGGATCCATTGTATGGTGTTTCCCTACCTCAAGGGTTTGATATAATGAAGTGTGGTTTTCTATATTGTTTCATACATCTTGTGTGGTGATTGTATTCAAATATCTTTATATCTATTTTGATATTTTGTATTCAGGAATTTGGTACATAACAACTTGGCATGATCATCGAGCTCCACATGGATCCATGAGTCTTTCTCCATCAGATTGTTCAATAGCTCTCATGATTCTATCATGTGACACAATGCACCATTGTCCAAGTACCATGCACTCTTGGTAGTTGTGTTGGTGGAAAGGAAAGAAACTAGTGAGAAATCCCTCTCAAACTTTGAAATAAAATCATCCAACTAAGTTTCTACAGATATTGCTACCTCCTGCGGTTTTCTTCCTTTCTTCTTCTTCGGACACTGAGATGCATAATGTCCATTCTTATGGCATGTGAAGCACTTGATTTTACTCAAGTCCTTCTTCTTTCCCAGATGTGAAGTACCTCCATCATTGTTACCCTTCTTGTTGGGAACCTTTCATTTTCTTTTCCGTGTCTTCCAATAAGGGCTAGGTTCTCATCACTACCTCCTTGCTTGTTTCCTTTAGACTCCTCCTGAGTATCTTCCTAGATACAATCATCCCATAGTCTTCGCCAATCTGGAATATTTTCCCAAGTGTATACTCCCTTGAAAAATGGTTCCCAATACTTTGAGAAAACATTTAGTGCCACATTTACAAGTTCTGCATCATTAACTTTCTCCCCAATAGTTTTAAGTTGATCGCGTACCTGAGTGATCCTCATGAAGTAGCTAGTAACATTGTTTGTTGGCCCTTGACCAAGTTTTGGAGAATCTTGGTCATATTTGACCTCTTTTGGGACTTCGACAGGTGGGTTGAAGGTGGAGCGCAAGTCGAAGCTGAGATCATCGGAACTCGACCCCTTTTTAGGGTAGTTTTGGGATTAGGTTTATGTAACGGATATGGCATGTCGGCGCATGGGTTTACCCATGTTTAGGCCCATTTTTTAAGGTATAAATAGAAAGTTAGGCGATGTAAGAAATAGTAAACCTAATAGAATTGGCTTAGTGCAGAGTTAGAGGCTTTGTGCATACTATGTGTTAAGACTTGCAGAGCTAAGTGCAAGTGATTGTAACAAGCGTGTGTGCAGATTGTGTAAGAAGACTTTGTGCTATGAACTAACTCAAGGAAGGAAGATCTAGCAAGGTGCGCACAAATCTCCTATCCTATGCGGAGTGGGTTTTTGAGCTCTTTGCATGTAAGGAGATTACCAGAAGATAATAAAAAGATGAAGAGTTGGTAGGCGTAGCCCCACACTGGGGTGAACCACGTATATCTTATGTTATGGTTGCTTTGTGCATTATGGTTTTTATATTGTTCATATGATTTAAGCTTGGTGTAGTAATGATTTAAAATGTTTATATGAATCTGGTATGATATCTTAGTGCTTAGTGATGTGATTGAATGCTAGATCTGATCTCTTTCCATGTGCTAAGTGCTTAGATGTGTTAGATCTGGTTGAATAATGCGTTGTTCTGTAATTAGGGTTTGGATATGCGATGTGAATAAGGGTTAAATATTGATGAATCTTAACTGCTAAGTGCTTTGTTAGAGTGGTGTAATCACAGATCTATGTCCCAGCTAGGTTGCAGACACTTGAGTCCTACAACCACCCCTGCCTCTACCTTGGGTGAGACTTCATCTGCTTTGTAGGTGCTTCCGAAAGGGCCGATAGTTAGGGTTTTGTTGGTGCATTGTTGAAGTGTAAAACCTTGGGTCTGCCCCTATGCCAAAAATTGGTTCTGTTGTCGGGACCTGAAACTATGATTGTTGGGAACTGAAGAAAAGAGAAGGATCTGTACGTAGATCTGTTTCTTTAGTGTGCAGTATTCTACTTGACTTGCGAAGCTCTGTGCTAAGAAGAGAAGTCTGATCTGAAGAAAAGAGGTGAGATCAGTGAAAATCTTTGTCGAAAGAGGTAAGATCTGAAAGCTTTGTGCTCTGAGAAAGGTAAGACAAGCGAAAAAAATTTGTTTCGAAAGAATGAATCTAGGTATGTTTGATAATTCTTTTCCTAGTCTGAAAACTAGGGCACGGTTAGAAGAATGAAGATTTGATATGAATAGATCTGATAGAAATAATGAAAGATATGTTATTCCTATGCATAGAAAGAATGTTTGGACTAATGAGTGGATGTAGGATCCTAGAAAGAATTTTTTGTAGGTTAGTTACTGTGATCCCAATGCGTAGTACAGGAAAGGTTGGGGATCATTTAAGAGAAAGAGAGGATTAACCCTCTGTTATAGTTGCAGAAGACTAGGCCATCTGGCTAAGAAATGCCTTGGTAGAAGACTTAGTTGTCTTTGTTGTAAGGCTATGGACCATGAAGTTCTGGATTTTCCTAGAATGATTGCTAAGGTTGAAAGAATGAATATGAGACAAGAAAACCATGAGAAAGGCCAAGAGACTAAGACTATGACAGAATCCCATAAAGAATCAGAGATTGTATTAATGAAAATGAAAGAAACCCTGAATGATCATAGAGACACCAATCTATCAGAGAGCTTAAAAGCAAAAAAGTGAATAGAAACAAGAATATGAGACTTCGACATAGACTGTGTTCTAGATGAGGAAACACAGATGAATATCATGACAGAAAGAACTTGAAAATTTTTGGGAAAGCCTATTATGGTTCCTTCATTGGGAGGAATAGGATTCTTTAGAGGGAATATGATAACCCTATGTGGAAGACTTACCCAGAAACCTATGAGTGCACATGGCACTTCGACAGAGGAAGAATTTGAGGTCGTTAAATTTGTTGAGAACAGCTCTCCATTTGCTATTTTTCTAGGAAAGACCTAGATTGAGAAAGATCAAACATGATGGAAACAAGAAGAGGAAGATATAGAACAGAAAAAGAAAGATTTAAGAGATTCCATGGCTAGGAGAATAGCGCACTTACTGAAATAACAAGAAGACCAATCGAAGCTACTAAGGACTAGAGATCTGAACATTGAAGTTGAAAGAACACAGGAAGACGTGAAACACCTATCTGTACAGGAGAGTAGAGAATCTACCCCAGACAGAGAAGAAGTATCACCCTTGAACCCCACGAAATATCATCAACAGCACGAAGTTACTATGCCAAGAGAAGATAAGAATCAAAATGGGAAGAGGAACCCAGTAACTCAGATTACAGGAAATAAGGCTAGAAAACTCAGCAAGAAGAAAGCAAAGTTAGAAAAAATGCAAGAAGTTCCAGAGAAGACGTCGCAGAAGGAAGATTTCCAGAACTTGGACTTCGTCGGAATATCAGTACAGCGCAGATTGGCACTTCCCCATGATGGAGCAATATGACCGTTGGAGGCATTATGAATGTTCGATCGACGCTCCCGAATGGTTAGGAAAACAATTATGGCCCGAAAGCTCGCCATTGGACCGTTGGGACCGCACCATAACAGATGGAATTGCATTGATTAAATATTTTCGATCCGTTGGAAGAAACCGTTACGACGTTATCTATTTATCCTGTCGAGCGTTGCACCGAGAACACTTTTACCAATTGTGATTACCTGAAACCATAGAGAACTAGTTTCTTTCGTGCAGTGCCTATTTGAGACCTCACCACATGTGTTGTTACAATGAGTGTTTTTTCACCGACCTGAGATACCTGACCTAGAGCATGCATGTCGGACGAATGCAACGCAGTAGAAAACTCATTCAAAGAAATTCTAATCGACCTCATGTCTAAGAAGGTTATTTCCATAGGAGTTCAAGCCTCATCAATGAGAGGAGTGAAAGCCTCCCCATCGACTTCTCGCGGATCTAGACCATCCCAATTTGTGATCGAGAAAAGAACCAAGCATCATGATGACTTGTCGAATGCGAAGCTAATCCCATCCATCATGCCCGACTACATCCCACCTCTGGCCGATGTGGTGAGTCGTCATAGTGTCCTGAGGGACTTCGACTACACAGTAATCACCCCACCTCCCGAAGAGAATACGCGCAGTCAAACTGCAGTTGGAGAGGATTCCAACCTTGAATATCAACGACTATAACCTAGGAGACCACAAGAGCTATGGCATGCTCGCACCTCACAAATATTTGACCAATACGAAGGGGAAGAAGTCGAAGATCATCCCCCAGTCATGGACTATGGACATCGCAAGGTCCACCATCCTGAACATAATGAGGATACCCCACTTTGGAAGGCATTAGGAGGTTAACACATGCATTAAACTCCTATGGTTGTGCTTCCATGGCGGTTATCTATGGCTAGACAGACGCATCACCGTCAATCCAGTGTTGATCCATAGGATCACCAGATTAAGCATGTAGGGACGCAGGGACCCGACCCGCAAGAATTTTATCCAGGGAAAGTTGTCGATCGCGCCCTAGTACAGAATATTAAAGACACCTATGGTGATGTCAAGAAAGGAAAGCGAGGCTACAAGGTAGCCTCCATTGAGAATAGCGCAGTGTGCCTAGCCTGTCAGTTGATCGTTGGTAAGCTAGTAAGGAAGAATAGACCCGCGCAGGTCATGAGGTTCAGTGTTGACCTCGTGGGAAAATGCGTGGAAGGGATACAAATCAACTGGGTGAATTCCCTCGTCAACCAATTAGAATAGGACTACCGCGAAGCTCGGGATCAGGGCCATGAGTTCCATTTTAGCTAGTTGTTGATCCTCATCGTGTTCATTTCTTGGGAGATGCCGGAAGGAGAGACCTTCCCTGACATTGAACCATTTGAGCCACTAGCTGTGAATTTCACCGCACTATGGTATTCGAGCGATATGGGGAAACATTGGCAATCGAACACGATGTTCCTTACCTATTACCTACAATTCAAGAGGGCTATTGAGTCTTTCCCTCATATGATGTTGAACACCCTGGACAGGTTCAGGCCCCTTATGAAGTTCCGCATAGATATGCATTTTATTTATATCACTGCATGCGCAAATGAAAGTAAAGAAGTGCTTCAATCCTACTACAAGCTCACATAGGAGGACTTGGAAGAAATCACTAAGGAATGGCCTGCAGAGTTCCTTATACTAGTTGACCATGTAGAACTGTCTAACCCCGACCTCATTGGAAGCCCGTTGGTCACTCGCAAAGAGTATGATGCCCCTAGCAGTAGTAGGAAGAAAAAGATGGAAGATGTCCAGGAAATAAACAGCACATCAAAAGAGACTGCTTCAGATTCGCCTGGAGGAGGTGGTGACGAAGTAGAAAAAGAAGATAAAAATGGGGAAGAAGATAAGCAGAAGCAAGGCAAAGTAACATGGCCATAGAATCCCCCTGATGACACAAAGACATCTAGGAAAAGAAAGGTTTCCCCCATGAAACCTTCTTCATGGAAGAAGTCCAAAGCTAGCAAGCCCAAGATGGAGATTGTACTCACGGTGGATGATATCGACCTAATCATCGTCGTTGTCTCAGATACTGCAGAAGATATTTTACATCGTAATGAAGCAAAACAAGAATTGAAGCAGAGCTGAGAGGGGTACAACAAGCCCTTCACTCCAACTGCGCAGTGTCCATTGTGCCCCCTCCATCAGAAGAAACAAAGATGGGAAATGAGCCTGCCCAACTTCGTAGAATTGTCGATGTGACCGAAGCTCGCCTACATCACGTGTAGGAAGAAAAATAACAGGCCACAGTGGACCTGAAGAAAGCACAAGAGGAATTCATAGAGCAACGTCGATTTGCGCAACAAGAGAAGGACTACCTTCGAACCAAGTTCACAGAGGATAGAGCGCAAATCTAGCAGGAGAAAGAACAGTTGCTCACAGAGCGTGTTGGAGTTAAGGAAGCATTCAACAGAGCACTTCGCTCTGTGATGGGATTAGAACAGATAGAAGAAGAGCCAGTGGAGAATCAAGTGGCGAAGATTGTTGTAGCCATCCAGCAACTTCAACAGAGAGTAGAAGAATTGGAGTTACAAGCAGTACCAAGCACTCCATAGGAAGTGCGAGACCGACGAAAAGAAACTACCCGAAGCGCAGTGCAGAGAATCAAGGCATTCGCCTTGGAATGTAAACAACTTAGTAGTCGAAGTGCACAGAATTATGAGCGCCTTACCGAGGACCCTAAACTAAAGACATTGGAGTCTCATCTCTAGGAATCAAAGCAGCAAGCAGAAATAGTACAAGCACAGTTGAATCCCTTGTCGGCGGTCGAGCGAATGAAAAGATCCCAAGAACAGCGCATGGCTCAGCAACAGGTCCATGCCATATAGAGAAAAGTCATGGAAGTAACTCAGAAGCTCCAGCCAGTCCAGGATGTAGCTTTCCTACTTTTTGAGGAGATTGAAGAACGAGGAGCAGAACTAGAACAAGCAGTCACTGTAGTCAAACAACGCTTGGAAGGACCTATGACTAAGGCAGTTATTCAGGAGTTCGTCGAGCAGGAGGCCTTGGCGAAGCAGCAGGCTGAAGCAACTCGATCCAAGCTCGAGGCATTTGAAGAAAATTTACCTTGAGCAGAGTGACTTGGGACGCGTCATAGGTGAGTGTTGGTGGCTTGTTGGCCCTTGACCAAGTTTTGAAGAACCTTGGTCATATTTGACCTCTTTCAGGACTTCGAAAAGTTGTTCAAAGGAGGAGCACAAGTCGAAGAGGAGATCACGGGATCTCTGCCCCTTTTTATGGCAGTTTTGGGATTAGGTTTTATGTAACGACTATGGGATGTCGGCCCATGGGTTTACCCATGTTTAGGCCTATTTTTCAATGTATAAATAGAAATCTAGGCAATGTAAGAAGTAGAAGACCTAATAGAATTGGCTTAGTGCAGAGCTAGAGGATTTGTGCATACTATGTGTTAAGACTTGCAGAGCTAAGTGCAAGTGATTGTAAAAATCTTATGTGTAGATTGTGTAACAAGGATTTGTGTTGTGAACTAACTCGGGGAAGGAGAATCTGGCGAGGTGCGTGCAGATATCCTATCCGATGTGAAGGGGGTTTTGGGCTCTGTTCATGTAAGGATATTGACAGAAGATAATAAAGAAGATGAAGAGTTGGTGGACGTAGCCCCACACTGGGGTGAACCACGTATATCATGCGTTATTGTTGCTTTGTGCATTATGGTTGTTATATTGTTCATATGATTTAAGCTCAGTGCAGTAATGAATGTTTAAATGAGTCTGGTATGATAGCTTAGTGCTTAGTGATGTGAATGAATGCTAGATCTGATCTCTTTCCATGTGCTAAGTGCTTAGATGTGTTAGATATGGTTGAATAATGTGTTGTTCTGTAATTACGGTTTGGATCTGCAGTGTGAATAAGGGTTAAATATTGATGAATGTTAATTGTTAAGTGCTTTGTTACAGTGGTGTAATCACAGATCTGTGTCCCAGCTAGGTTGCAGACACTTGAGTCCTGCAACCACCCCTGCCTCTACCTCAGGTGAGACTTCATCTGCTTCGCAGGTGTTGTCGAAAGGGCTGGTAGTTAGGGTTTTGTTGGTGCGTTGTTGAAGCGTTGAATCTTGGGTCTACCCCTGTGCCAACATTGTCATATCTAGACATCTGCACTAATCTGAGTTTATTTCTTAAGATCATCTTCATATTCAAGTTGTCACTTTCGAATAAACCTACTAGGGAATCAAACATCTCATTGATCATATTCTTCTCTAGCAAGTGAGGAATCAAGTTATCCTTTATTGGATCCAGGATTACTTATAGGGATTTAATCTTCTTCTTCTCATGAGCTACCAAAACTATCAAATCTGTCGGTTGTGGAACTACTTTTTCAACAATATCCCAATGATCAAATTCCTTCAAAACCAAAGTAACTCTTGCTTTCCAAGATATGAAGTTGGATGTTCCATCCAATCTTTCTTCAACTCTCATAATAGTTACTGCCATCCCTTATACCTAATAATCTGGTGATGAAATATCCCACTCCTAAAACTACCCATGTGCGTGCATGTTAGCACTACAACCCATGTATGTATGCACCTTATAGTATTGCAACCCACATATGTACATGCCCTAGCCTACCACAACTCACATACAACTTTGTACGACTGCAAAATCAAGTTTTTCTTTAGTACGGTTGTTTCCCTAAAATCCAACCCTTGATTCCTAACTGCTAGTTATAGATCTCCTGAGATCTCCTTGTGGATACGACATATCTGGTGCAAACTATTATGGATTTGAAATTTGGCCTCCTCTCAGAGTGAGAGCTTTGATACCACGTTTATTTTCTAATAATGTCACCTAGGTATCTTATTATCTAGTGATTGCTTTAATGTAAATCAAATTAGCAACACTTGTTGGAATAATTAACTCAAATAAATAGCGGAAGCAACATTGGAAACCAAATCTCATTCACAATACACAAAGATATTATTCCCATCAACTAAGATTATCATTCAAATAACTTCAAAGCTTACAAGGTCTCCCTGAGAAATACAGAAAACTTTAGACATCACCTGCAAACCCTAGCAACTCATGAGTCATTGTACAACCTCGGACTTTCACGCTTTTAGAGGTGTATGAAACTTTCCTTAATCAAACTTGCATATATGCTCATGTTTCCATTGAAACCCTCATAAACGCACACCTAGAATGTACAAAAAACTCCATACGGTGTGACCCTACTGATGTGGCTCCAATCTGCTAGAACTCCTTGCAACTTCCCTTGTTCTCTCTTCTCCCTTACCTATATTGATCTCTATATGAAAATCCTTCTCCAACTATCTAAGATCTCCTTGAGAAAAATTCCTTCTCTGCTCTTTGTGTCAAGTAACCTTCCCCCTTTACCCTAACCTTGATTTTATAATATTAAGTTATGACCTAACCCTAATCTCCAAAGTGATTGATGATTCAGATTAAATCTCACCTCACTTGAAATCAAGAGCTAAGATTTAATTCAGTAATTCTAATACATTTTAGAATTTCATTAAATAAACTCAACTAATTAATTAAATAACTTTACTTTAATAATTCTATTAATTAAAGTAAATTAACATGGTAGAAGGATTTTGACAACTTCCACACATCTAGACACTTAGATCTGTGTAGAAGTACCTGTCTGATGCTACAACCATCAATAGTTTAATGGACAAGGTCTAGGACAAGATATATGGTCCAGATATTCTCGATTTGGCTCCTCTGCAGATCAACGGCTCATACTCACTTGGACTTGTGTATTATGGATTTCCCCCTATCAGAGAACACCACCCCTATGGTTCTTGTGGTTATTCGGAACATACCTCTTCGAACAACTCTTTCCGAGCATAAGTATCCAACAAATAGAAGAGATTCACCCTCGACACCCAATATATGGTACATAATCTCTCCAATTGTTACACAGAGAACAAATGGGTGGACTACTATCCCATCATGGTCTTCTCCATGGATCAGTGGGAAATATCAAAGGTAAGTGTCCCTCCCTAGGTGAATAAACTCTTCACCCCTTATCTATTGTTAGCATAATTCTTGTTCCAAGGTTTTCAATCCATCGGCCTGTACACTTAACATAGAGGGAAAATTATATTGGCAGCCTGAAGACAAAGTTTTATATCTTATCAATTTTCATTTCAAATCTCAAAGCTTTCACAGGTCACAATCTCCAATAGACAAATTGTTGATGCTTGAGAACAACTGGGTAAATGCCCTTCTGGGTTGGTGTTCAACAGTAAACAAATTTCATTATTTAAATAGTCATTCAATATATTCAAGTTCCTTTCAAAATCATAATGCAATAAAATAACATTCATTTACACAACATTTACAAAGAATACTTTAGGAACTTATATGTTTCAGAGTAACAACTAGCCAAGCAATTGATTGAGGATGAAGACCTTTCCACCCAACTGTAGACATTTTTGTACCTATGATTTCTATAGCATGTCACGCCCATTCCAAGCCATGATATCATAGGGTAAACTCACCAGATGACTCATAGGTTCTAGTTCTGATCATGAATGCTACTCTCCTTCACTATTTGGCAACAACAAAAATTCCCCCTTTTCCCACTGAGACTAGAGCCACCACAAGCTTCCCAGGGGCCTTCCCAACTGGATTTCCTCTGCACAAGGGAATCCCTTCATTGTTATATATTCCCTTGGTGCCCTCCCCTTACCAGTGTCAGTTTATTTCGAACAAGGACCAACTCACGTCCCTCTCTGCTTGAGTCTAGGTTTTGGTATTCTCTATTCCAAATCGACCACAAGCTCACTAGGTAAGCTTCCTATTTTCCTCACAGAAAACTTCCCAATTTTCCTCTATTCCTTCCTACCCACTCGTGCACACTCTCGTGTATGTATCTATGTTTCCCCCCCTATGTGTCTCCTCATTCTCCTTGAGATCTTGTGTTTGCTTCTATTATAAGGTTCTGGGATCAATCTTTCAAATTGAAGGGGTGCTTTGGTGTACTTTTGGGTTGACATTTCAGTCGAACCAATCGCTTTCCCCTTGTACAGTTCTGAAGGAATACATAACTACCCGAACCATTGGGTCAATTCTTCATTAATTGTTTCTTCTATGCCAAGGAAGAAAGGAACTTGAGCAGATTTTTTCATAAATGAATTTTCAGTTGGGGGTTAACTTCTTTTTGGGAAAACAAATAATCCCCAAATTCCCTCACCACTTTCCTCTTGTGATATCATGGCCAATACTTCAAGGCTTCCCCTTTAGTCAGTGTGTTGGAAATTTTATTAAACATAAAACATAATTACATTGTTCATTAGTTACAATCATTGAGTATTAATCATAATTACAAACTTGGGGAAAAACGAGGTGTTGCATTCCCCCCCCCCCCCTTAAAGGAAACATTGTCCTCATTGTTTTACCACCATACACAACTTTATACAAAAAACAAAAATTGGTATGCCATCCTCATGGAATATTATAATTCCCATGTGGCCTCATCTTCCCCAAAGTGCTTCCATTTCACCTTGACCTACACAATGGCTCGGTTCCAATGCAATGTCTCTCTCTTGTCCAGTATGCATTGAAACTTGGGTCAAAACTCTCCATTTGGTTCCACCTGTATCACAACCCAATCCATAAAATGATTAGAATCATGAATATATTTATTTAAGAAAGATACATGGAACACATTATGAGCTCTAACAGTAGGAGGTAGAGAAAGTCAATATGCCACCAGTCCCACTCTTTCTAGGACTTCAAACGGTCCATAATAGTGGGGTGTCAGCTTGGCACAAGTTCAAACTCTTAGGGAGTTCCTCTTGGGTTTAACCATGGTATACAAATGATCTCCCACCTTGAACTCCTTATGAGTTCATTTTTTGTCAACACAGCTCTTCTACCTGTCTTGAGCTACTTCCAAAATATGTTTAATTCTAACAACTTCTTGTTCCATTTCCTTCAACATCTTAGGTTCAATTGTGATCATGTCTACCAGATTATCCCAACTTATTGGGATTATGCAATTTCTACCATATAGAGCTTCAAATGGACTCATTTTTACTGACTCTTAATAGCCATTATTGTAAGCAAATTCTACCAAGGGTAGATAATCTTCCCACTTCTTGGGCAGATGAATAACATGCATCCTCAACATATCCTCCAGCACTCTATTTACCTTCTCAGTTTGTCCATATGTCTAAGGATGGTAAGTTTTGTTGAAGGTTAATTGTGTTCTAAAACCTACAAATAGGATTTTCCATAAATTCGATGTGAATTTTGCATCTCAGTCTGAGATAATGGTCTTAGGAATACCATACAATCTGAAATTTTCCTTTATGAAAATATCTGCAACATTTATAGCTTTATAAGTGGATTTAATGGAGACAAAGTGGGTTGTCTTACTCAACTTGTCCACCACTACCATGATTTCATCGTGTTGTTTGGTTGTTCTGGGCAATCCTTTAATGAAATCCATGAAGATAACCTCCCACTTCCATTCTAGAATTTGCACTAGTTGTAGCAATCCTATTGGGTGTTTATACTCAACTTTAACTTGTTAGAACTCCAGACACCTAGCAATATATTCTGCAACATCCTTTTTCATTCTCGACCAATAATACAATTGTCTTATTGATGTTATCATATTTTGATAACTGGGATGACCCACATAAGGTCTCTTATGAAATTCATCCATTATGAGGTTTTCATCTCTGTTGAATTGAGTATATACATCATATTATTGTACATCAGTGGTCCTTCTACTGTGAGTTGGTATCCCTCATAGCTCTTGCCTTCAGTTTCTTGTTGCAAGCACTCTATCACTAGGTTAAAGTGTTCATTACTATATAAAAGAAATATGATTCTTTACTTTATATCATATTCACAAATGCTTGTTTCTACCAAGTGTACCATCTACAAACTTCGGCTAAGTGCATATAGCACTCAATTTTCCTTACCTTTTATATGCTTGTTTTGAAATAGAACTCACTAATTAGTGCCATCCACCTGGCTTATCTAGCATTTAATCGTGGTTGGTCAAATAAATATTTCAATGCACAATGATCAATCATCAAGAAAAATATATTTCCAAGTAAGTAATGTCTCCACATTTTTAAAACGTGCATAATGGTTGCAATCTCCAAGTCATGAGTAACATAGCACTACTCATGTTCATTTAATTCCTTTGACTCATAAAAAATCACATGTCCTTCTTGCATGAGGACTCTACCAATTCCTTCCTTGCAAGCATCTATGCAGACTAAGAAATATTTTTCAGCGTCTGTGTTGGCCCGCTATTTTGATACATTTTACACCTGTCAGTTGGCCTCTTTGACTATCCTTACCTCATCCATATACCTAGTTATTGCCCCTAGTACCATATATTTCCATATTTTTGAGTTAAAATGCCTTTAACAAGCTCTAAGAGGTTAATGTTGTGCATTTTTATGATTTCCTATGTATTTAGTAAGCTAGATTATGTTTCTAGAACATATCTTGCTAATGATGATTTTCACAGTTCATTTCTGATACAACCAGTTCACTTTCAATACCTGAAATCCTTGGTTGATATACTTCTACAACCCCAGCTGGAATTTGTCCACCTGGGTTTTGTCACTTGGACCCTTGACATGGTTTTTTTTTCATCAGATCACACCTAGGTCCAACATGGAAGCCTCCAACCATGGTCAAATATTTTCAGTCAAATATGTGCTAGATTAGCAACAGTGATCTTCCCGTGCAATTTCAGAGTTGATGAAGACGAATCTAGAAAATTTAAAACATGGGTTTTGTGTCGAACATCATAATTTGAGAAAATATGTTGGCAGATTTCTCAGAAAGTGAAAGATTGAGGAGTTAGAGGAAGTTTTCAAAATTGGGTTTCCCCAGATTTCATGTTACGCTATTTTTCAAACCATATTCCAAACAAAGGCAGACGATGATATCTTCAGTGTGTTTCAATGGATTCCAACACAATTGGGAGAGAATATTCCATTGGTTTGATCATGTAATCAATAGATACGATAACAAACAAATTACCAAACTACCTTTTTTAATCTTTTGTGATGTTTATTTAATGAAATTAATGCATGGAATAGGGGATCCGATTGGGGTTACCTGTGCACCTTTTGTAATGGGAAAAGTCTATATAAACTGTGGAAACAATGCAATAAGGGGAAACAATAATTCTTTTTGAATCATTGTTAATGTAATTAGTAAATCATTCATTTGATCCATTCATTTGTGAGTCGAAGGAACAGATATATCATTTCTATGTATTGTTGAACTTTTCTTCCATTAATATAACACAGCTAAGTGATGTTCTAAGATAAGTTGCATGTGTATGATCAGTTTCTAGTATTGTATATCTACAAGGTATATGAAGCTGGTTGGGAGGGACCCTAACTTCGGTACATGTTTCTCTTTTATTTTATATCAATAGGATTTATAAGTAAACTAGTTCGTAGTTCCTTTCTTTGATTTCATAAATAGCATATGTTTGTTTCATTACTTCAGTATTTTGTTTTCATTATTTTCATTTTCACAGTGTATTATTTCTTTGCAAAGAAGGAAAATTTCCATTGAAGATTGAACGATATATATTGAGTTTTTTTTCCTTATTATGTTGCATGGACACTTAAACTAATAACAATGAAAGACTTGCAACCTGTGTCATTGCAAAAATCATGTATTGTCAATCCCATGATGAAGGATATCCTATAAAGTGTTATTGTATGCAGTAGATTGATTTCCTTTTAATATTTGTTTATGTGTTCTCAATTAAATTTAAACTTAGAGAGATAAGTTTCATTGAAGAATAGAAACAAGATTTGCTTCATGAATAGTACAGGAACATTTAAGGATATTTCTTGAGTGAAAGATTGTATTGCATGCCTAGCAAATCACTTCTTTGATTTACTATCCAGTGAACGAGATCTTTGTAGCATTCTTAATCATTGATTCAAATCATTGGATTTTGAATAGTTTTCATTGAAGTTTGGAACCCAATTTTCTACACACATAACCACAGGAAAATTTAAATAAAGAAATAATGTGGTTCAATACTCAATAGCATTTAAATAATCCTGCAATCTAGTGAAACTATGTGGTTTAGTTTACTTGATTTTGATTTCAATTTGGATTTTTAAGTAGTTGTCGGCATTTTGTTGTTAGGATAGGTTAGGATAGGCTCTAATCATGCATTCCATGTGCTTGGATATTAAATTTTACGAGCTCTCGGATTGACGATTTTGTTGATTAAGGTTGGTTGTCATTGATGTCAACCCTTAAAGAAAGTCCAATGGCACAAAGGTTTGGGTAATGGACTCAAGTTTGTTTTATGTAAAGATGACTCATTATTGTCTTGTCATGGTTGATAATAAGTACAAATGGATGAACTCCAAAGTGGTCCCCTTGTGGTGAAAGCCCTCACGGGAAGACGCTTTTTGAATTGAGTTATCCTAGAAGTATGGTTAGAGAACCCATGATTATTTATGGAATAATGAGATTAAGGCTAGTGATGTTGTCAGTGAAACTATCCTAGATGGATAGTTCTTGTCATGCCATTTCTGGTGGTATGTGGAACGTCACATAACTCATCACGGTTAGAGAGTTATGGCCATGACAAGTTGGAGAACCCAGGTTTGGGTAATGGACCCAAGTTTGTTTGATGGATAATGGTATGAGTTTTGATATATTTTTAGGTAATACTATTCCATATGGATAGTACATGTCATTCCATTTATGGTGGTATGTGGAACGTCACATAACTCCTCATGGTTTGAGAGTTATGGCCTTACGAAGTTGGAGGACCCTCATATGTCATCTAGAAGCCCCGAAAGGTCAAAGTAGTCAAAGTGGTTTAAGAGATTTTAAAGGTAATAATAAATTGAAGTGATGAGTGCACTGTAATTCAAAGTGAATACAAAATAAATTATTTAAATAATAAATTTAATGGAGAAATTAGAATTGGGTTAACCCTAAAATAAGGAAAGTGGGCAAAGTGACCTAGAAGATGTTTTTAAGGAAGCTACTTGGAGAGTATAAATAAGAGGCAAGGCTCTCTCATTTTACGTCACACTTGAGAATATTGAATATCTATAGGTTTATGAGGTAACCAAATGATATCTAAGCCGAATTTATGAGGAAAGGTGAAGAAAAGAAGGCCAAAATTCAAGGAAGGATAAATTTGTTTGATGATGCTTTCTAAGGTATGTTATTTACAGATCATCGCACCATTTTCGCAATAAATATTTTTCTAGAATGATTCAAACCATGAAATTGTTATTCCATTGAGGAAACATATCCAAGTATATGTGGTAAAAAATGCAGCTTGTGGGTCATTGTATTTTTGGAGTTACACTCCGTGGAAAATAGGGTTTGTGGCTAGTCCTAAAACTAGTCTAAAATAGGTGTTTCGGGTAAAAAAGTCATAACTTATTCATAACAGATCCAAATTGAGTAATAACATATGTGTTGGTTAGATTACAGTCTTTAGTATGTTTTGTAATAGTTTCATATCTATTCAACAAATATTTTGTGCGGGGAACACTCTACAAGGTCGTTCTCTAGAATAATCCAGAATTCAGCAAGGTATGTCATTTTTGCTATAACTCTTTCTGAGAGGTTCCAAGTAGTGACACCTAGAGGAATTGTATAAAACACACTGAATAACATTGTGTATCAGTTCCAGATCTTTATTCATTACAGGTACAAAGTTTTGATTATTTCAAGTTAGGGTTGTTGAGTAATCCAAAACTAGTCTTGTGAAACTAAAGAAAAGTTTGATGAAAATGTTAGTCTCTTGTTGTTAAAGTTAAGGAAGGTTTGCAGGTGTGTGATCATATACAACAGGTCTATTACAGAGTTACAAATCATATTTGGATGATGAAATTGATGAGGGATTTTGGTTAAGGTACATGTTGGGTACATGGTTCAGACGAGTAGTTGATGAGTTGGCACATACATGAGGTGTATAGTTGATGATATTGGTACATATTGATGAGCCATAGTTGATGAGTAGTTGACACATGATTGATACATACTTGATACATGGTTGGATGCACTTCTTTATGCTACAGGTTGATTACAGGTTGTTTGGTATAGGTTGGTGCATGGTTGATTCACTTGTTTATGGTATAGGTTGATTACAGGTTGATGCATGGTTGTTGCATGGTTCAAGTTTATTGGTACAAGTCTACAACAGTATATCTCACAGTGATAATGTGACAGTGGTTCCATCATTCTACTTCTACTTCAGGGCGGTTGGACGGGGCAAGGACAGGTGGTTGTAGCCACCTTCTGGTTGTAGCCAGAGAACATAGGGGTTGTAGCCTCCTTCTGGTTGTAGCTAGAAAATTGGGGAGTTGGAGCTCCCCTCGGGTTGTAGCCTAAGAAACAAGGGGGTTGGAGCCTCCTTCTAGTTGTAACTGGAAAACAAAGGAAGTTGGTGCTTCCAATGAATGTACTTCTTCAAGACATATAAGAAAAAGCATTATGTGGTTTTCTCCCAATTTGGGTTTCTGCGTAAAACACTGGTGTACTGTGTATGTGTGTGATTGTTCATTTCTTATTTCTCATTATTGAATAATAATTCTACATTGATATAACAATTGGATTATTTGAAGAAAAAGGATTATAATTATGCTATTATTGATTCACCCCCCTTCTCAGTAATCCAACAAATTTAATGTCAAGGACTTATGCATATAAATAACATGAGGGTATGCAATATTTAGGACAGGATGTTAGGGTCCTAACCCGCACATAGGTAGAAAAATATATTCGAATGTAATAAAGGTCAATATTAATAAGGCCTTTCAATAAAATAGAATAAGGAAGATGTAAGAAGACCTAATAGAAGCTTTCGTTTCTAGAAGTATCTTCCTCTAGATGCTTCTTTCTAGTATAAATAGGAGTTGAGGGTATGAGAACCCTAGCTTGGATATTATTGTAATAGAGATCTTCTCAACTGGATTTTGCCCCCTCGAAGAGGCCCATGAACATTGCTTTCAGATTCAAAGTGTTATTTATGTTGTTATTCTTATATCATTTCAGTGTTATTGTGGTGAATGTTCTGGTTATACTGTTGTTATTCTGTCATTACTATCATTTTATTTCAGTTCGGCATACATTTTATATCTGGTATATTACAAGTGGTATCAGAGCACTTTCCTCGGAAGAAAGTGTGGGTTAAATTTTTTTTTCAGGGTAGAGACATATTCCAACATCTTTAAGCCACAGAGATCTGTCGTTACGTGCATAAACCCACGGTTGAGGGATTTATACACATAGGAAATACAAGTGGTACTTAAGAACACATCTATTGGCCACCCTTGTAACCCCTGTTGGTACCCCTTCGAGTGGTAGCGCATCAGACAGCACCTATGTACGGATCAACCTAGATTACCTTAAGCCCTCTTTAGATAAACCGATCGGCCGCCTGACTGCAATAGTGTCACCGAGAACAGCACTCGGGAAGATACTCTCTAGTATATGGGTAGTCGGGTAGTACGGCTAAGGGTACAATCTATCCTCCTTAGTTAGTGCCCTGAAATATTGGGTCCAGTACTACTGTTGGACCCCGCACGTATATCAGAGAGCTATAGCACAAGGAAAACCCTTGTTTGTAGAACCCTTGAATACCTAACCCTTGGGGACAGAAACATAAATAAATTAAAATAGACAAGATCTATTGTCGTGCAATTGTGTTTGGGTTGCCAAGTAAATACACATTTCTTTCTGGTTAAGCATTTGGGCATTTCCTCTCTGCAGTATTCTTCAGACCGGAGTATAACTCCGTTTAAAAAATAAAAAAGTCTGGAAATTTGTTCGCCATTATTTGAGACCTATTCCATTGGATTCATCTCTTCGCCCTTATCACATTCATCCATATCATTTTTTGGAAAAAAATTTACCCCGCCCGCCGCTTTTCATTTTCCCCATCCTCATGGCCCATACTTGTAGCCAAGACTTGGAAGCTCGCTTCAACACTTTGCAATCTGGTCTCATTGAGACCTAACAAGAAGTGAAACAACTCAGTGCCAATGTTGTCGCCATCAATACAACCATGCAGTCCTCAATGGGGGAAAATCAAACAAGACCTCACCACCCAGGTTGAATCAGTCTTTTCGACACTCTTCACCAAACTGCATATCCCTACAAATAACCCTTCCTCTTCCTCACCTCCACATACTAAAGGTGACCATTGCTCTCATTCCCATACCTTGCAGAACCATCACTTTCAATGTGACCTACGCCTTCCGAAGGTGGATGTGACCAAATTTGATGGCTCGGACCCCACTGGCTGGGTAACCCAAATGGAACATTACTTCTCTTTATATGGCATTACAGATGACTTGGCCAAACTCCAGTATGGTGTTCTCCATCTAGATCAAGAACGTTGGCAATGGTGGCAATGGAGAAAAACTTCTCATCAAGGGTATATTGCTTGGACACACTTTGTGGCAGAGCTTTATGAACGCTTTGACACTGACACCAACCATTTGGGTCGTTTGAAAAAGATGAAATAGTTAGGAACAGTGGAAGACTTTATAGCTACCTTTGAGCGCCTAGCTTTTAGAACAAAGGGCATGTCTAATGCCTTTTTCCGAGAGTGTTTTATCAGCGGCCTCAAGGATGAAATTCGAGCCCATGTCCTCATGGCTCGGCCTAAGAGTTGGGTGGAGGCTACCAAAAGAGCTAAATAAGCACAATAGGTTTTATCTTCTCAAAACCGCAAACCCTCCTTTATCCCTCGCCCTAAACTAGTAAATCTCACTACTCCCTCTGCTCCACTAAAGATCCAAAAATTGATCAGGGTTGAAATGGTTGAACGCCAACTCAAAGGCCTTTGTTATAACTGTGATGACAAATATTTCCTGGGCCACAAGTGTAAAGAACAAAAGATTTTTATGGCCATCTCCGAGGAGATTTCGGAAGAAGATGAAGAAACTCCCTATGTGTCTAAGTCACATGAATCCACTGACATAACCCTTCCCTCAGACCCTCCCAAAGTAGAATCGGTCATTTCCCTCAATGCTCTCACTGGCTTCTCTGCTCCCCAAACATTGAAGCTAATCGGTTACATCAAGCATCGAAAGGTCATCATTCTGGTTGATAGTGGCAGCACCCATAATTTTATTCATCGCCGCATTGCCCAAGAAACTCATTGCTATATCCATGCCGTCAATAATTTCCAAATCATGATTGCCAATGGTGGTTCCATGAAATTTGGAGGGCGTTGTGAATATGTACATCTCCAAATTGGTGACTACCACCTGAAATCCCATATGTTTGCTATCGACATGGGAGGTTGTGACATTGTGTTGGGTGCAGACTGGCTAAGGACTTTGGGTCCCATTCTCATGGATTTTAAAGACTTAACCATGCACTTCGACCAAGAGGGCCACCAATATAAGTTCCAAGGCATCATCATCGGTTCACCTGAGATCATTAGTTCCCATCGCATGGAAAAGATGCTCAAAAAGGGTCATTCTGGTGTTATCTCCCAACTCCATGCCATACAAGCAACAGAGACACCCTCGGTACCACAAGACCTCCAAGCCATCATTTCTAAACAACAATTGCAATTTTCCACTCCCCAAGGCCTCCCTCCTTCCCGTGGTGTTCATGATCATTCCATTCCCCTTGTACCTGGAAGCCTTCCTCCCAATATTCGTCTATATCATCACCCCTTTTCCCAAAAAAATGAAATTGAGAAAATGGTCCAGAAACTCCTTAATGCAGGCGTTATCCGCCCTAGTGCGAGCCCCTACTCGTCTCCTGTGGTCATGGTCCTGAAGAAAGAAGGTTCTTGGTGAATGTGTCCTGACTTTCGTGCCCTCAACAAACTTACCATCAAAGACAAATTCCCCATTCCTGTCATTGATGACCTCATGGATGAACTGAGTGGCACCCAATTCTTCACTAAACTGGATCTTTGTTCAGGCTACCACCTTATACGTATGAAAGAGGAAAACATTTCCAAGACTGCCTTTAGAACTCATGAGAGCCACTATGAGTTTTTGGTCATGCCCTTTGGCTTCTGTAATGCCCCCTCCACCTTTCAAAGCCTCATGAATCATGTCTTCTGTCCTTTTCTCTGCCATTTTGTCTTAGTTTTCTTTGATGATATCCTCATCTATAGCAAAACCTGGACAGACCATCTTGCTCATGTGGATCGAGTTCTCCATCTACTCTCTCAGCACCAACTTTTCCTGAAACAATCTAAATGTGCTTTTGGCGCCTCAGAAGTAGAATACTTGGGTCATCTAGTTGGAAAAGATGGTGTCAGGGTGGATCCTAAAAATATTAAAGCTATGCAAGATTGGTTGCACCCAAAGACTCTTAAGAGCTTGTGTGGATTTCTAGGCTTAACAGGGTATTATCGCAAGTTTGTTAAGAATTATGGAAAGATTGCAGCACCTCTCACTGCTCTCCTCAAAAAGAACTCTTTCACTTGGACTCTAGTCGCTACTCAAGCTTTTCAAACCTTGAATATGGCCATGTGCACCACTCCAGTCCTTTCCCTTCCTGATTTCACAAAGACCTTTGTGTTGGAATGTGATGCCTCAGGGAAAGGAATTAGTGTTGTCCTTATGCAATAGGGTCGACCTTTGGCCTTTACCAGCAAGCAACTATCTGAAATAAATCTGGGCAAATCCATCTATGAAAAGGAAATGTTGGCTATTCTGCATGCCGTGGATCTGTGGAATCCTTATCTATTGGGGCAATGTTTTCAAATTAATATAGACCATCAAAGCCTCAAGTATTTTCTAGAACAACGCATTTCCTCCCCAGAACAACAAAAATGGGTGACTAAACTCTTTGGATATGATTAAGAGATCATTTATAAGCAAGGAAAAGGCAATGTGGTTGCGGATGCACTTTCCTGAAAATATGAAGATGAAGGATCCATTTTTTCTCTTTCATTCATTGTACCAGATTGGATCCAAGTTGTTCGCCAGGAATGGCTACAAGATCCCAAAAGTTCGCATTTGATCCACCAATTGCAGTCCAATGCTCCAGCTTCCCCAGGGTACTCTTGGATCCATGGGGAACTTCGATACAAAGTCCATTTGTATTTAAGTAAAAAATCAAAGCTTAAATCCATGGTACTTTCTGAGCTTCATGCTACACCCACAGCAGGGCACTCCGGGTTCACCAAAACCTATGACAGAGTCAAACATTCCTTTTTCAAGGATGGTATGAAACAAGAAATTCGTAATTTTGTAGTTGAATGTGATGTGTGTCAACGCAACAAGGGAGAAACAGTCAAATCATTGGGCACACTAGGAACCATCAAGGAAGTGCTAGTCCAGTGGAAAGATACAACTCCAGCAAACGCCACCTGGGAACCATCTACCATTCTGCAGCAATTTCCTCATCTCAAGCCTTGAGGACAAGGTTGTTTTTAAGGGGGCAGACATGTTAAGTCCTAACCCACACATAGGTAGAAAAATATATTCGGATGTAATAAAGTTCAATATTAATAAGGCATTTTAATAAAATAGAATAAGGTGGATGTAAGAAGACCTAATATAAGCTTATGCTTTTAGAAGGATCTTCCTCTAGATGCTTCTTTTTAGTATAAATAGGAGTCGAGAGTATGATAACCCTAGCTTGGATATTATTGTAATAGATCTCTGCTCAACTGGAGGTTGCCCCCTCGAAGAGGCTCGTGAACGTTGCTTTCAGATTCAAAGTGTTATTTCTGTTGTTATTCTTATATCATTTCAGTGTTATTGTGGTGAATGTTCCGGTTATATTGTTGTTATTATGCCATTACTAGCATTTTATTTCGGTTCTGCATACATTTTATATCTAGTATATTACACAGGGGCATTGGTCAAGAGATGTTTCAACTATTAAAAGTTGGTCTCACATTACGTTGACCATACAAATTTCATCCCCTTTCTTTATAATGAAATGATGGGATGACCAATCTTGGAGAATCCCTTAATGAAACTCCTATAATATCCAGCTAATCCTATAAAATATCTTACCTTGAATACATTCCCAGGGGTTGGCCAATCCATCATGGCCTTAATATTTTTTGGATCTTTTACCACTCCATCTTTTGAAATTACCTGACCCAAATATTGGATATGCCTCTAAAAAAAATCACACTTTCTATATTTGGCGTACAATTGGTGTTCCCTCAACACATGTAGCACCAATATAAGATTCTCTTCATGTTCTTCCTTAGTTTTTGAGTAAACTAAAATATCATCAATGAACATGGGGATGAGCTTGTCCAAATACATGATGAGAACAGTGTTCATCAAACACATAAATGTGGATGGTACATTGGGTAAGCCCAAATGGCACCACCACAAACACGTATTGTCCATATCGCATTCTAAAAGTCATCGTGTGGATGTCTTTGTCCTTAATTACGAATTGATAATATCTAGACCTCAAGTCTATTTCGGAAAACTTTGTAGCACCTCTTATTTGATCAAAAAGATCATCAATTCTGGGAAGTGGGTATTTATTTTTGATGGTCATCTTATTTAGTTGCATGTTGTCAATACACAACCACAAAGTACCATATTTCTTCTTTACAAACAGCATTGGTGCTCCCCATGGGTACACACTCAGTATAATATACCATTTATCCAGCATATCTTTTAATTGCACCTTTAATTCCACCAATTTTAGTATGCTCATTCTATAGGGTACTTTAGATGTAAGTATTGAACTAGTACAAGTTCTATGAAAAAATCAATGTCCCACTTCAAAGGCAATCTAGACACCTCTTTTGGAAACACATCTTTAAATTCATAAAGCACCAGGTGGGTTAAATATGGATTTTTGATCACATAAATATGGGCTACCCAAGATGATTCCACATGTATCGAGAGGAACAACATCTAGTACCACCTCATCGATAAACTTGGAAGAAATTTCAAACTTGAGTATGCAATGTCTAGTAAAACAAGTGTTCTTCTGCACCCATCCCAAGGGATATGGTTTTACATGAGGCTTAATCTTTAAACCCAACTCATTAACAATTGCTTCTGAAATCAAGTTCACTTGTGACCCACTATCAAAAAAAGTATCTACCTTTGTATGTTTTACAATGACTCTTACATGGAAAAGCTCATTTCTCTTCTTATCATCATCTCCGGTCTTAAAAGATTGAATAGTAGAACTTCGAATAGCAAGTGATATACATTTGATACCCATAGTTGTAATCATTGTCTCATCACCTGAATCGAACCCCAAGTCATGTTGCATTGTAGCAGTGGTATTTTGTTCCTCCTTCTATAACTTCTTTGGTAACAACTCAAGATGCAATTTCCAACAGTGATCTTCATCATGCCCCTTCTTCTTGCAATGAGTGCATGTGAGCTTCTCTTTCTTCACTGTAACTATTTTATTTCCATATTTATTCGAGTGCTTCTCGAATTGAGGTGGTTCATTCTCCATGTAACAACCCAATTGATTATTTATTGATCATAGTTGTTAATTTAAATTTAATTAATTATTAAAATAAATTCAATGAGTCTTTTTACTATTTTATTATATTATGGTAGGTGAAGGAATTAATGAGGGGATAAGGCCATTGGGGAATTGAATGAGGGAGAGGGATTTGAGAGAGTAGGATAAGGAAGAGGGGAGAGGACTTGGAGATGGGTCTTTTGTTTTGGGGAAAATTGGGGGAAGAACAAGGCAAGGAAGAAATTCTGAAAGAGAGAGGGAAGAAGGAGGAAATTGGAGGACAGAGATTGTTTTGGGGAACTTTTACAAGGGCACTCTTGTTGCTGGAAACTTTGGGCTCGGGAGGCAAGAAACCGCAAGGATTCCTAGAGCTAAGGAGTCGGGGAGGTTGTTCCTAGTTGGCTGGGAGGTAAATATTCAGTTTGGGCAGTTTGGGGCAGTTGGGAAAGAACAAGAACAAACAGGAAAGGGGCTAAATCAACCAAGTTGCAGATCGCGATATGTATTTTACTAGTTGATATGTTGTTATTATGTTGTTTTTGTTATTATGTTGTTGTTGTTGTTATGTCTATTTACCCTTTTATTCCTGGGATAAAGAAAATCATGAAAGAAAACCATGAACTAAATTGCAGTTATTTCAGTAGGAGATTAGGAGACATTTATTATTTTATTGAGGCCCTGAAATAGAAGGTCGTACAAATGGTATCAAAGCCCGGTTTCAAAATTGAAACCTAGGGATTACCCACCTAAAACCCTGGAAAACACAACCCAAACCTTGGATATGCATCTACCCTTTATTTGCATCCCTTAATTAACCCAGAAATCACCCAGAAATGACCTTGGAACCCTAAGGAAACTACCTAGAAAAGTATTGGAGAAGAGGGTGAGTGCACCAGGGAAAATACCCTGCCACACCTCTTCCAGTGCCATGTCCATATGTTCCTTTTTCCACTGTTCCAACCCTTGTACCTGTAAACATCCTCACCTGCAAAAGAATGGGAGGAAATAATTATAAGGGTTAAATGCAATAACAAAAAAAAATGCAATAATATATACAAAAACAAATGCAATAATATAACAAAAATAATTATTTGGTCTATTACTCATCGAACCCAATCTGTAAGTCAGAAGTTGGGTTCACACTACCACATTATCCAAAGTGTCAAGTGAGCCGAGAAAAGCACCCACATAGAGCGCCATTATCAAGGCATGTATTATGTACACTACCAAGCATACATAATTAACAAAAATAAAAATAATGTACATAATTAACAAAAAAATAAAAATATTGGGTCTATCACTCATCAAGCCCAAAATCCAAACATCTGAAGATCAAGAGATAAACATACACTACAAGCATCGAGGGTCAAGTTAAATGTAGGGCTTATACACGAGGCACTAAGGAGAAATCCCACAGCCGAGTAAGAGATCCCAAAGACCAAGCATCCAAGCCATGAGGGGACTGCATGTCCACCAAGAAATCAACAGTGCTCAAATACCAAGCACTAGGCGCCAAGGATAAGTCCCACAGGGATCCTAAGCTCATGCAATACATGTCACATCACATGTTAGAGGCTAGCACCGAGACCAAGCCCATAGTCGAGGAGAATCCCACTTGGTTATTGCACACTATGCGCCCCGACCAAGACCAAGCACCCAAGCCACAAGGAAGAGAGTCCATGCCTGGAATATACACCATCAAGCAGTGAGGGTTTATACACAAGGTGCTAAGGAGGGAACCCACAAGGGACAAGAAACCATACACCATCACTAGCCCCTCCTAGTGCCAAACCACAAGCCAAGAGGAGGAGAGCTCACGAAGGAAGTGTTGAGCACTCAACACACCCTAAAAGCATTATGAAATTCTGTCACTTTTTGGGTACCACTTGTTTTCTTTTTACTATCTAAATTGATTTCACTATGGAAGGATGGTTTATTTTGTTTTCATGATTCTTATAGATCAAGTCAGATTTGTTTGAACTTGTTAAATGAAACCTTGTGTCTAAAAGAACTTGGCATTCTAACTAAGAATCTGCAGCTAACATTGCGACTAATGCGCTTATGTTCGGCATCGGCAAAGTTCAAGAAGGTAAATTGGCCACACATTTACACTAATCACCGATCACCGATGCACCATCAACATCAGTAAAAGGTGGATTTGGTTTGCGTGAGTTATTCTACATGAAGATTCGGGAGGTAGTTGATCCTGTTCGACAACACAGGTATTCCAACAGAGGACGAACACCTGTGTTGTCGAACATGGTATCAGAGCCTGTTTGAAGACCCGCTCCTGTT
>JASDQU010102395.1:35969-127796 GCA_032191745.1 Picea mariana
CACTTGTTTTCTTTTTACTATCTAAATTGATTTCACTATGGAAGGATGGTTTATTTTGTTTTCATGATTCTTATAGATCAAGTCGGATTTGTTTGAACTTGTTAAATGAAACCTTGTGTCTAAAAGAACTTGGCATTCTAACTAAGAATCTGCAGCTAACATTGCGACTAATGCGCTTATGTTCGGCATCGGCAAAGTTCAAGAAGGTAAATTGGCCACACATTTACACTAATCACTGATCACCGATGCACCATCAACATCAGTAAAAGGTGGATTTGGTTTGCGTGAGTTATTCTACATGAAGATTCGGGAGGTAGTTGATCCTGTTCGACAACACAGGTATTCCAACAGAGGACGAACACCTGTGTTGTCGAACATGGTATCAGAGCCTGTTTGAAGACCCGCTCCTGTTGTAGATCGAGATCGTGAAGCCGAGTTGCCTCATCTCCATTTTCTGGCATTTCTGTACATTTCTGGGCTGAAAGGACTGTTCCATTGCGTCCGGAGCACGCTTTTCATTCAGGAACACTTTTCGTTTCACTCGAAAAGGTTTCCGTTTGCCCAAGATACGGCCATTACAGTCAGATCCGGAGGTATAAAGTCTGAATACGCATTTTTTTTGCAAAGTTTTCATCCTGAGTCATCTTAAGGTTCCCTTTGTCCTAGTCATACCTCTGAGTCAGCCTTTCCATGTCATCTCTGTATGGAAAGATCGTTCGGCATCGGAGCTTTTGCAAGGAGATATCAACGAAAAGTGTTTAAAGAGAAACCCCGACCCCCGACCCACCAATTGGACTAGTGAAACGATGGGATGTTTTCGACACGAGATACGATCAGATTTTGTCATTTAATATACCAGTTAATGCTTCATCTCGCATATGTTGCTACCCCATGCGTCGATTGAACAACAACACTTTGAAATCATCGATAGTTCACGTTACAACCCGTGCCTGCGTCGTCAACCTACGATTGAATTTAATTTTAAACGTATTGAAGATCTGGAAGCAGATTTTATAGAACTGCACTCATATCCCAGATTGAATGGTTGATGTGACAAGGTAAGTTCATCTCTATTTAAATCACTAAAATGGCTTCCAACACTTCTATTATGCGCACAAGTTCAAATTCAAGAGCATCTGAGGAATCAAAGCAAGTGTCTCAAGACTGTGTTGATTCTTAGGTTATCAAACCAGGTTAAACAAGTGACAGAGGTATGTGTTAAATTTTATCAATTCGGCGGTCATGATTTGTTATATCTGCATCTGATTTCTTTCACAGTCTCTAACTATGTTCTAGCTACAGGGAAAATGCCTCCAAGAAAGCCAATGATCAGATGCTCATCGAGAGCACCTAAGATAAAGGAAGCAGAAACATGTGAAGGTTCTTCTCCTAGTACTACGAGGCAGTTGAAGTATGCTCTCAGGGCGGAGTCGGTTATTAAAACCTCAACGAAGAAAGATTTTATCCAACCTCTGGTCTTCGGCGATACAGAAGCAAATATTGGATCCAAGGTAATGTTCGCACATTGGGGAGACCTATTCAACAGAATCAGTTGGAAGGAGTACCCGGAGTGTATCCCACACAGCGACCCAGATGTAAGGGCGTTAGAAGACCAGGTGTTCCCAAATATCCAACGGTCATACTTACACATGGTAGCCTTCATAACTCCAGTTTTCCCATGCATTGAGGTTTTGAAGTGGTTAATAGATCATACAGACGCATAGAAATTACTGATCAATGATGAGAATGGAGGGTGTGTCAGATTTTTCCCCCTGAAATAAGTCCAAAAGTACTACAAACTCAGAGACCCAGAGGAGCGACTAAACACAGACTTCGTGGTGAAGTTCTACGAATTCCACGACACCAGTCGGTTGATGGCCTCATGGTGGAAGGAGGACAAGAATTTTACAAACTGGAGCAATGGTTGGTATGGGAAAGTTAACTTCAGGGAGCCATACATCTACTTGATGTCTCTCATCTACCGACTGTATGGAGAGAAGGACTGCTCCAAGTTTTTGGAAGCATGGATTCCCCTGGCATACACTATGGCGATCTCTGGGAGCAGCTTCAATTGGTGAGCAATAATTTCCAAGCAATTGAGCATTTGTGTACAGCAGGCTCAGACGCCAAAAGAAGGGGAAGCACCCATTTTCCACATGGCCTCGTACCTACTCGATGTTATCTGTGTGAGAAATGTCTTCGTCGGCATGAATTTGAGTTGGCATTTTGCGAAGCTCCCTGTTCATGTTTACTTCAGCATACTATGGGAGAATAGGTACAAAAACTCCTACACCCTTATTTGTGATGAATTCATCGCCCGAATTTATTTTATTGTATTTAAAAACGAATGCCCAAGACTATTCGCAGCAGCCAAGAAAATGGTAGTGAAGGTAGGCCATTGGTATTTAGATGAACACACAACCTATATCAAGGTGTTCGGGGCCACCGGAGCACCGCATCTACTCCCTGCTCATGTCCCAGACCGGCTCATTGTGGGAGAAATCTGCTATCAAACTATCTTGTAGGGCTATAACGCCACGCTAGTCAAGGACAAGAAGTGGGATTTCATACCTTACGGATTCCATGTGGGGTTTTATTTGGTAAAGGACACTGCTCAAGCCAAACAAGAAGGGTTGAGTCAACTTGAATTCAGGTTCTCGATAGGTTGATTTCGCAAGAACGACCCTAAAGGCCTGGTCCCCCAACATGCTTCACAGGTATCATCATGTTGGCCATACATGCACAACAAAATTGAGGATGAAATTTTTACAGAATGCACTCAGGACTGGGAGGAGGTAGTACAGAGGATGGCCAACCTGAACATGACTAGGTTAAAGTCTATGATCATGGAAGAGCAGGTGGAGACAATAGATAAATCGGCTTAAGAGACCCTCAAAGTTAGGGAAGAAGTCTGAGCAGCAGAGACCACAGAGGCACAAAGGAGAGGATTGTTGTTACTAGAGGGAGCCCAAAGAATCATTGACCAGTTGCATAATGATCATGATCTCGTACAGATGATGAGGATATCCTTGGACGACCCAATCACAAGATGAGGAGAGCCAAGGGGCTTGGAGCCAATGAAACTTGAAGAAATCATTGGGCCAGAGAACCCTAGAGTTCCATCACCACAGATTAGATCACCGGGTACAATTCCAACCCAGCCTAAGGTATCAAGGTTGCTTGGTGGAATAGGTGTACCAAACCCCCTGTTCAACCTGATAACCATCTATGATGATGAGGAGAGTTCGGAGGTTTCCCTGGTGACTCCAGTACCGATTACGGAGGAAAACAAACCTGAGAAAGCATCTACCCCAAGTCCCGATGATCCAATTCAAAACCTTCCATAGAGTGACCATGAGGTTGAAAGCGTCTTAGAACTGATTTTCTCGACTTGCCAGGGACCCCAATAGACATCTCGAGGGATGAGCTAGGATCGAGTGGTCAGAAAGAGGAAATTCAACAACAATAAATTGGCACCTCGACAGCCAATTACCAAGTAAGTACCAAACCTACCCTTGGTTCTTCAATTTTGGTCGATACCTCACCAGTCGATGAACTACAAACGGAGGTCAATCCATCGGAACATATGAAAGAAATTCAGGAACCAATCCTGGAACAAATACACACAGTCGAGAACCTAGGAAACACTCTAACCTGGGGAGAACAAAAAATCCCTGAACCTATTGATGAGGTCGTCAACATACAAGCGATCCCCTATGATAGGAAGAGAAAATCCATCATGAATAGGACCACTAAGAAGAGAAGGCTCACGTTAGATAGATCGATTCTCATCACTATGGAGGAGAAGTTGCTCAGCATAGAACACGCTAAAACATCTTAGCTTATTGGCACAGGGATGGCTATCACGGATGCCACATTGGATAGAGAAAGAAGAGATGAAAAGGAGTTGGCCAATGCACTTAAAGATTTGGAGCATCTACGTCATTTGGAATAATACTATCAAGACTCCACGCAGGCCACGGTGTTTTTGAGAAGTGAGTTCTAGGACACTTATACAAAATTCACAAGTGAACAACACCTTTTCATCGCAGGAATAGTAGATTTCCAAGAGGATACCCTTATGGTGCTAGCAACCTGCAAGGACGTGGAGAGGTGGTATGAAAAAGATCATCAAGCGGTAGAAATTATTGATTACATCAGCGCAGTTCAAAAGGGACGAGACGTCGAAGAGCACAGTATTCGGGTGCTAAGGGATAGCAGCATCGATCAATCAGGAAAGTGGTCAAATATTGGGTAAGAATGGCCCAGGAACCTCAGCGGGAGATTAAGAAGAAGTGGGTCGAGTGAGAAAAGGTCTGGGAAAAGATTAATCGGGAGATGAAAGGTATCAGTCTCCCAGAATTCATCTCACCCGAAGACTTTGTCGGCCTGCATGACATAATCCAGCAACATGCAGAAAAACACTCGGCATGGACATCAAATATCGCAAAGGTGGCGAGAATGGCGCCAGGTCAAGTACAGCAATTCATGGAGCATCTGATTAAGGCTCGAGTAGTTCTGCAGCGATTGAGTGTTAAAATAATCAAGTACAGAGAACAAGCAGTTAAAGTGAAAGAAATTTTTTCAGCCCCGATGGACCAGCACGGGTTCATGTATGCCAACACATGCGAGGAACTCTTCGTCAAATGGTCGGAATACGAGAATAGTCATCCACTTCAGTAAAACCATTTGATGATTCTTAGAGAACAGAGAGATTAAAGTGCCACGTGGTGATATTTTGTTTTAATTAACTTGCACTTGTAATAGCTATTTTTAGTTAATGATTCATTATAAATAAGAGGATTGACCTTTTAGCAAAGGTGAATGGTTTTGGGCAGGACCCTCATTTTTGGAATTGTAAAGAACTATTTTTGAACTACCTTAATTGAAAATTCTTGTTTAGGACCTGAGACAAAATACTGTTTTTTTTTATCAAAGACGTTATATGATTGGATTGAGGAGGAACTGCTTCCAACTTTATTTCAGTAATTGATGTTGTAACAAGTAAGAGCTCTGAATCTATTGATAAGTTATCTTTCTTAATATTTTGTGTAGTTCTAGTTGTTAATGATGGAAAGAAAATCGTTGTGTTAATGTGTGATTAATGATTAGAGCTAAGGGAACTATTTTTATTACCATCATCTTATTACATGCATATTTTTTTTACATTAATTGTATCTCAGTCAATAATTGAAATACTAGCAAGTTAATGTATTAGTACTAGGCTTATAATAGGTGTGAATATCTTTGTATGCATGCTTGAGCATGAGGTTTATCCCAAGATCAACCTTCTTCAATAGTTAAGACTCCCTTCCACCAGTTGGTTTATACTAGCATACATCACTTTATCAGACTCATCTAATAAAGGAAAATACAAAGAGAACATTTAAACAGAAGAAGGAATTTTCATAGGAAAATATCATGTCAATCACCACATAAAACCCATCGATCAACTGCCCAGATCGAAAGATCTGGAGAACCATTCCACCATCAAACGTTGTAGAGTTTAATTGGGCCTCTATGGTGGGTTTGGTTCCTATTGTTGAGTTGAAGGAATTTAAGAACCCTCAACAGGAATCCCACAAGGGGTGACCACATTGCACTACCAACAAGAGTTACCCTCCTGATCAAAATCTGGACCAGGGGTCAAAATTTTGCTCAAAAATCAAATTTATCAGAATTGCCTCAAAACAAACGGGTGTGTAGCCCTCATCGTCACGAACCCAACGCAACTCATTTGGCTTCAAATGGACGTCGGATGAGTGAGATATCGTGATCTGTTCGAATCGTCAAACAGGCAAAAAAAAATGTGCTTACTGTACAATCCGTACGGATGCTGACGTGTCAGAGGCCATACAATGACGTGGCATGTCCGTACGCTGAGGTGGTAGTTGATGACATGGCAATCGTTGATTGGTAGATTTTGGACGAATCATATTGAGACATGTGGCATCTTTTTGTCAAATGGTTTGGTGCCACGTGGCCCAGGCATGGGCTGCCACGTGGCACCATGGAAATGGTTGTTTGTTTAAAATATTATGGAGTCCATGGGGATGGAACCCCAGACCTCCTCCACTGGTCAAAGTCTTTGCTAAGTCCGCCCTGCCAACACGCCACGCTATGTTGCTTATTATATATATGATTTTATATATTTGAAATTGCATTGTTTTATGGTTGGCGTGGGGGTCCGAGCTGGGGCTTAGCCCCAGCCCCCAGTCGCACACTTATTACCATATGACCCGACTCTACACAGTTACATGGTTGCGTGCACATTTTTAAACGGTTAGCCCAACCATTCACCTGACACTTGGCGCATTTCCATAAGAGTTTAAACCTTGGCCTTTTTGTTTGAGCGCGCGGTCACATGCCTACCCATATGCCCAACGGTTTGGTGGTTGGGGGATTTTGTTCCGTTAACCATCCTACAGTTCGCCCTTTTTTTGGTTATGCGTCGGTGCTAGGTTTTAGCACGATATTGAGCACGTGAGCTTGGTTGGACGTACAGAGGTGCGTTTTGGTGAACCAGAGATAGCAAGCTTGAAGGAGGGAAATGGCAGGAGGCCTAACTTCTTCATTTTTTGGCCAAATGAGGTGTCGAAAAAGACCAGGTAGGGGTTTTTGGATGTTCTAAATCCATTGGCATTATTTTCAAAGCCATTTGAAGACTTATTTTGCAAGTTTTTCACCATTGAAGTTTTAGAGAGCTCCAGGGAGCTTGAAGCCCTCATTGATTGAGGCCATGCTCAGATGAGCCCAACTCTGTTTTATGTCACTGAATAGTCATTTTTGGATAATTGTTATTCTTTGAACACATTGGGATAGGTTTTAGATCCATTTGAGGACTTTTACAGGTGTTTTTTCCACAAGGAAGCTCAGGGAAGCTTAAGGCCACATGTAGAAGAGATCATGCCCAGATGAGCCATGATCCGTTTTCAGAGTTCTATTAGTCATTTCTGGGGTTTTTATGTATTATGAACCCAATGGTACAGTCAGTTAATCCATTGGAGTTGAGCAGTAGCTTGTAAAAGAATATTTGACAAACTAATCCCAGAGAGCCTAGTCCATTAAAGGAGGCTCAAGGAGATGTAGCCCAGAGAGGGGTGAACTCCTTTATCATCTTGTTATTGTTGTGAGTTTGATGGTTTATTTGTTGCAAGTTATATTTGTTGTGTATTTATTGAAAACAACATATTTAATCTTACAAAGATCTCACACATAAACATTTAAAAGAAGATGCATAAACTTGGCACATAATTTATCTTGCATAACTAAGACATTGAGCAAGGTCCTGAAAGTTTATTTTAATGAAGTAGAGGGTGCTTGCATAGCATAACAAGTCATCCCCCTATTTTCAGATCAAGTGGTATCAGAGCATAGTTTTTCTCATGTGATTGCCATTGATAGCTAGAGTTTTAGTTGTTGGTATTATTGTGCAAGTTTTGTGTTGAAGTTGATATCTTGCAAAGATGGAGGAATCTTCAAACATTGATAGTTCTCATACATCTTCATAATCCAAGTTCTTTGACAAGGAGATGTTGAAGGAGTTTCTAACCATGAGAGATGTGGGAAGATAGAAAGGAGAGCATTGACCTTCAAGAGCAGTTGATGGCCATGAAGGAGGAGAAGCACCAGCTTCTTGAAAAGTTGCATGAGATGGAGACTCAACTCCATGAGGCAAAGGAAACCCTTACCAAGTACATGCATGAACATGAGGTATGTAATGTTAGTTTATCTTCAAATTCCTCTCAAGATGAATGTTTTGGTGTTTTTGAAAATCACACAAGAGGAATAGGGTCCAAGTTATTGTTAAAAATGGGCTATGAAGGTAGAGGGTTAGGCAAGCATGCACAAGGCATTGTTGAGCCTATTATTTTTGAAGAGAGGCCCAAGTATTGTGGTCTTGGATATGAACAGAAAGATGGAGCAAATTCCAAAGTTGAGGAGACAAGGGAAAAATTTCCAAGAACAAATTTTGTTTCAAGTTCAAGAACTTTTGTTGCAAGTTCAATCCCTCAAGCATGCAAAGTTTGTGTTCAAGATGAATGCAAATGGGTGAAACAAGAGAGTTGTGACAGCCATAAGGACAAAAACATTGTTGTTGGTCTTCAAAGGAGAGCTTGTAACTCTTCAAATTCACCTCCTCAAAGAGGCGATAAAGGTGAATGTTCAAGGTATAATTCTGCCTATAATTCAGTTGCTTTTGATTATGTTAAACATGATAAATTTGCATGTAAAAATGGAAGAAAAAGTCCATGTACATATTGTGGTTTATATAACCATCATGTTTCAAAATGTTGGAAAAGATTGACCACTTTCAGGAAACTTTACAAGCAAAGACAACTTGAAAAAAAGATGCAAAAGATTTGCACTCATTGCCAGAAGAGGGGTCATCTCATTGACCAATGTTGGACATTACATCCAACCACTCATCCACAGCACAAGAAGCAGATGGATAAATAGATTGGCAGGAATGGAAGAGGAGATTTCATCATCGATGTTAGTCAAGATGATTCACAAGAAGACGATTTTCAGTAGAAGAATTCACCATTGAGTTGGCTTGGTAAGAAATGGTTGGATTTCTTGAGCAAGTAAGGCTTGCATTTTCTGTTGTAGATGCACATTTCAGCCTTATGTATGCATTTATGTTGAAAGTATGACAAGTTTCAGCGATTTATCACAACTTGTATGATGCAAGTTTGCATGTGAATGCAATTCATTTGAGGCATTCTTGTTTGTTGCACAACTTCACCAGGAGGATGTAAAAAAGGGGTATGATGTTCACTTGTTACAGCCATATATATTTTTCATATTCATCTCTTATGTACCCACATGTTTCGGGTTTATGTACTTGCGTTTGTACTTGAAGGAGAGTTGAAGAGCTATGCACATGCATGTGTTTTTGTGTATGTGTAAGCAGTGAACCTGGTGATAGTTCATCATGAATGACTCATGATTGTAACATGATTTTGTATCATGAATGTCGACTTGTCATTTTGGGAAGGTCGATATGTTTCAAACGAGTCTCGGCTTGTGTCGATGTTGTCTTGACGACTATGTTGTGTCGATCATGTTTTCCTATGTTTAGTCGGTTGTGTTTGTTGGCTTGTAAGTTGATTTTGAGTACACCAAGACGCAGGAAAATTCCATGTACTTTGATGAAGTACAAGATGTAACCGATTGCTTGAAGAGCCAAAAGACTTTGTTGGCATCATTTTCAGTCTTGTATAAATTTGTTTTCAAGATTGATGGTTTTCTTGGTTTGTGACAAGATGTCGCAGGAAAGTTTTTGCAGCCATTGGAGAGCGGATTGTGTTGACGCCAAAGAGTTCGCAAGAGGGACTTGATTCTCAGTGGGAAGGTTGGCAATTTTCCAAGCACAAAGAGAACAGTGGGTCAGCAGTAGCCAAAGAACAGTGGTTGAGAGACATAGCTAGTTGCAGTGCAAGGCATGTCAAGATATCCAGGTGATTGTCAAAAAGACTTTTCAAGTAGAATCAGTTGATAGAACTTGGAAGCAGAAGAGTATTGAAGCTCAGGCAGATAATCATAAGCTTTTATGGGTCCAAAAGCCTTTCAGTGGAAAGGCGTGATCAAAATCTAGACCAGGGGTCAAAATTTTGCTCAAAAATCAAAGTTATTGGAATTGCCTCAAAATGAACAGGTGTGTAGTCCTCGTCGTCACAAACCCAACGCAACTTGTTTGGGTTCAAACGGACGTCGGATGAGTGAGATATCGCGATCTGTTCGAATCGTCAAACAGGCAAAAAAAATGTGTTGACTGTACAGTCCGTACGGATGCTGACATGGTAGAGGTCGTACGATGATGTGGCATGTCCGTATGCTGAGGTGGAAGTTGATGATGTGGCAATCGTTGATTGGCAAATTTTGGACGAATCATGTTGAGACACGTGGCATCTTTTTGTCAAATGGTTTGGTGCCTCATGGCACAGGCATGGGTTGCCACGTGGCACCATGGCAATGGTTGTTTGTTTAAAATATTATGGAGTCCGTGGGGATGGAACCTCGGACCTCCTCCACCAGTAAAAGTCTTTGCTAAGTCCGCCCTGCCAACGCGCCATGCTATGTTGCTTGTTATATATATGATTTTATATATATTTAAAATTGCATTGTTTTATGGTTGGCGCGGGGGTCCGAGCTGGGGCTTAGCCATAGCCCCCGGTCGCACACTTATTACCATATGACCTGACTCTACACGGTTGCATGCACATTTTTAAATGGTTAGCCCAACCATTCACCCGACACTTGGCGCATTTCCATAAGACTTTAAACCTTGGCCTTTTTGTTTGAGCGCGTGGTCACATGCCTACCCATATGCCCAACGGTTTGGCGGTTGGGGGCTTTAGTTCCGTTAACCATCCTACAGTTCGCCCATTTTTCGGTTATGCGCCAGTGCTAGGTTTTAGCACGAGATTGAGCACGTGAGCTAAGTTGGACGTACAGAGGTGCGTTTTGGCGAACCAGAGACAGCAAGCTTGAAGGAGGGAAATGGCAGGAGGCCTAACTTCTTCATTTTTTGGCCAAATGAGGTGCCGAAAAATCTCGGCTAGGGGTTTTTGGATGTTATGAATCCATTGGCACTATTTTCAAAGCCATTTGAAGACTTATTTTGCAGGTTTTTCACCATTGAAGTTTCAGAGAGCTCCAGGGAGCTTGAAGCCCTCATTGATTGAGGTCATGCTCAGATGAGCCCAAGTCTGTTTTATGTGACTGAATAGTCATTTTTGGCTAATTGTTATGCTCTGAACACATTGGGATAGGTTTCAGATCCATTTGAGGACTTTTACAGGTTTTTTTTCCACAAGGAGTTGAGCAGCATCTTGTAAAAGAATCTTTGACAAACTTATCCCAGAGAGCCTAGTCCATTGAAGGAGGCTCAAGGAGATGTATCCCAGAGAGGGGTGAACTCCTTTATAATCTTGTTATTGTTGTGAGTTTGATAGTTTATTTGCTGCAAGTTATATTTTCTGTGTATTTATTGAAAACAACATATTTAATCTTACAAAGATCTCACACATAAACATTTAAAAGAAGATGCATAAACTTGGCACATAATTTATCTTGCATAACTAAGACATTGAGCAAGGTCCTGAAAGTTTATTTTAATGAAGTAGAGGGTGCTTGCATAGCATAACAAGTCAGCCCCCTATTTTCAGATCACCTCCCCAGTTGCAAAGTCCATCCCAATTTCTCAAACCCATGACCACAACCAAGCGCGTCAAGGTAGAGCCTAAGACCATGCGCCATGGAGGAGCCCACGAGGGCCCATGCTAAATATAGGGCTTATGACTCGTTGAGAATAGTCTCTCACTACGCTCAACTAGACTGCGCTCAACCAGAAAATGGATAGGTTGGCATGGAGGCCATAGTTGTTCCCTTTGGGAGGTCAGCCATGGGGCCGAGGCCACGCCTTCGAACCCTCTATTTTGTAGAGAGGGAGAGCAAAGCCAGGACAAAGTGAAATGAAATGTGAGCATGAGGGGGGGTAGGGTTTGAGCGAAGGGTTTTCCTTTATTTTATTTTATTTTAGGTATGGGGAGGGAGTGGGAGGCATGTGGGCCTCATGCGGGGACCCACGATGCCTAACCTTATTTGATTTTTATTTTATTTTATTTTTATTTTATTTTTATTTTTATTTTTAAAAATTAAATTATTATTTTGATTTGTTATTATTGTAATTGTATTTTGTATTTAGTTTTATGAAATTTGTTATCACACAAACTTGTCAAGAGTCCTGTGGGTTTGTGGTTTCTACCTAGGTTTGTGTTTTTCCGTGTCTCTCTCCTTTTGCAGACCAATTCTTAAGTTTTTCCCTTTCATCTTGTAGTTTTTTCTACATCTTCCCTCGATCGTTTGAGCGACCTTTTGTTCTGTGTTGTCCTACCTGAGAAGTCTCAGCCCTAAGCTTTTTGTTTTCTCTAAGTTTGATCACTTCTCTCTCTACCTATGTCACTAATCCTTTTGCTTTCCCGAGCCCTCATCCAGTTGTCCAAGTATTTATTTACACAGGCCACAGCCATGAGCACAAAGCACAGCACTCAAAGAAGTCTAATATGGACTCAAATCAAGCGAGCAATCAAGATCATCTTTCAATGACAGAGATCCATCAAGCAGATCATATCAATGGCCATCAGGCGATCGGGATCATAGAATTGCACAAAGTATAGCGTCAGAGTTCTGAAATTGTGAGGCCAATCCTAGCCGTTAATCCTAGGAAGGAAGCGTGACGCAAGATTAGCATTTCGCTAACTCGTAGAATGGAGCAGTCAAAGGGAAGATTCCTGAGGATTCACGAAATAATCTGGGTCGTTCATTTCAGAAGGACATGTGGTACACGATCATCATAGTCGTGATTTCGCGAGATGGAGCAGTCAAAGAGCAGAGACTTTAGAACCCACGAAATGAGAAATAGCGAAAATATCGCAGTCGTTCATCAAAAGGGAGATCTGGACCGTTGGGACAAAGGTAGATCAAGGTTGCCCGATGCAAGGGGACACGTGTCGCTCGATCCAAGCAATCGCGATTTCACGACTCAAAAATTCCAACATGGAACAGAGTGCAAACTCATAAAATGCAAAGTTGCGAAATGATCTGAGTCGTCCAACTAGGGGAGCACGTGGCAGCAGATAAGCAAAATCGTGATTTCGTGTTTCGGAGGTTTTAGCATGGAGCAAGGCGTGAAGCCCTGAGTCCTAAAATTTCAATGTTAATCAGGGTCGTCCGATGCAAATGGACACGTGTCATCCGATCTGTTGATCTAAAGTGCCAGAGCTAGGTCATTAATCAGGAAGCCTCATCTCAGATCACATGATCAACGATCACGCTCCATTGCGGGATCGAAACGTGCACACTTTTTAAAATTTCAAGGGCAAGCCGCAATCAGAAATGTGGTTTTTGGAAAAGGATGCTTGGCAATTCATGGTGATTTGCGAGAACAAAAGAGGTTTGTTTTCAAACCACCCTTGGTCGTGCTCGCAATTGCGTAGGGTCACGACCCTAGGTCACATTGAATATGGGGCAATGGAAATGATCCGTGGAAAAGGATGAAGCGCCCAGGTTGGTCATAGAGAAAGATATGTGTGGCCTCGAGGTGCCAGAATTGACTCGAAGGAGTTGTGAGCTTGCCTGGAACGTTCAAGAGTGTCAGGTCTTTTCCCGATCCCGATGAAAGTAGTTAATGAAGGTAGAGGGGTGGTTGGAACCTCATTTCATTCCATAAATGGAAATCATGGAAGAATTGGCCGTGGAAACAAATTGTCAACCCAAAGTTCCCCTGTCAGCAAGTTTTCCTACAAAGCCCATATTGATCTGATCTTGTGTCTTACAGGAGAATGCAAGTGAAACATGACAGAAGAAAATGTAGATGCTAAGCCTTAAATGCAGTGACCAGTGCATGCTCTTGGTGGGAGTTATTAGTTCTAAGTATAAATAGTTATTTTTGATATTTTGTTATGGTCGATGGTAGAGCTAAGCTCCCGGATTGTAATGTTTTAATGAAGTTCTGGTTCTTTGGTTATGTAACTTGATATGAGATTTCTTGTTTAATGAAATCCAGATTCTATTTACATCTTACTTGCATCTTATATTGATTGTTCATGATCGAAGGATTCGCATGGATTGTTGTGACTATGTTGTAATGGATGTTTGATTGCAGTGCATTTATAGCATTTTCAGTTTCTTCAAACTTGAAATTCAAGAGGATCTTGTTTTCAGAGTTTTTCCTCCTTAGTCTACTAGAAGACTTGATGTCCAGAGTAGACCTTTAAATCTTCTTCTCAATTTCTTCCTCCTACTCACCCTTACTATATCTTACTAGCTAAAGTTAATCAAGACCTCATTTGCTTGTGCGTACTGCCCCATCTTTCTGAGTTAAAATGAGATTCTCGATTCTGCCCCATTTGACCTCTTTAAAACCATTAACCGTGACATACAAACTGATGGGTATTGGGATTACCTCTACCGCAATCCAAAGGTGACTTCTGGTGCTAACATTTCTGGTGTCGTTTCCGAGGACGAAATTGAAAATATTTCCCTGGGTAGAATGAAAACGAGCTTATGATTCTGAGGGTGCATTAGATATCAGAACCATTGAAGATTGCGCTTGCACCTGGCGACTCCACTGTTTCAGTGTGGCTACCTCTAGCTACATCTATAGCCCCTGGGAGAACACAACGATCAGATCTTGTCTTTGATGGTGAACAAAGACCAGACACACTCATTCTGCATATCATTCACCTAGCAACTCCATGGTTAAGGGATAGATTGACGACTCCACTGGTACGAAATGGAAAGATTTGGCTCGAAGGTTTGCTCCCTTTAATTTCTCTGTTGCTCCTAGTTTTCCCAATGTTGTTCCTACTCCAGCTAGATGGGTTGATTATTTACCCATATTTAAAGAGCGTAAAGAGGACAACCCTGCTCAGCGTCTCCCTGAGTTTCATGAACTCATGCATCAGTGGGAGATACATCATGAGGATGTACTTATGAAGATGTTCATGTTTTCATTGGACGGAGATGCCCGTGAGTGGTATCGATCCTTGCCACATGCTAGCATCTCCTCCTTGGAACAGTTTCATGCAGCTTTTGATAAGCATTGTCAAAGGTATTATTCCTCTGAGTTAATTTGTTATAGTTGTTGTGAGGGACATAAAGGTTGTGTTCCATATATGGTAGTATCTTATAGAAGCTGTGAGAATGAAATTTGTGAGGAGGAAGGCTGTGAGGAGGAAGAAGATGCACTGGCTGAGTTGGTGGAGAAGGTAAAAGAACTTTTTGCAGAATTAAAAAAACTGAAGGTAGAACGTGCTTGATGCTCGTTTAAAGGGAGTGCAAAGGATTTTCCAGTCCTTGAAGCAAATGTTATTAGCATCCCTACTGATAATAGTAGTGTTGAAGATTTCATAGTTGTAGAGGCATTAGTTTCTGCTCCCGATGAGCCTGTTGTCTCGTATTTAAAGGAAGAAGCCATTGTGGAAGAGGATTGTTCTCTTTTTCTTCACGAGATTTCTCATGATGTGTTTACATTTGGGATTGAAAAGAAGGATCGGGGGATCGTTCCATTTTTTCAATATGGAGGAGTTTTGTGCTCACCCAGCTTTGATGATTATTCAGATGAAGAGAAGCAAATCCCTACATCACATTTTGACAACATGTGGAGTAGTTGACCTGTATATGACAGCCATGAATCAAGTTTTGATATGGATATGAAGGATTTCCAAGAACATGCAGTAGATCCCTGTCCTCTATTAATTAACGAAAATTATTATGAGGAAATTAGCCATCCTGGGCTTGCAAAAGACGTTGAGCAGCAGTTTGAAGAGCAGAGCTTTCCCACGGTTCCTGTTTATGACGACTATGAATCTGACCCTTGGGAGATCCATGAAGAAGAAGAGGAGTAGCATAAGGGGTAGTCTATCTCCTATCCAGAGCCTACTAGTGAGTGGCCATCGCTTGAAATCAGTCAACCTGCACCGGCCTTTCACCCACCTGCGCTTGCCAGAGACATTTAGCCTGGTGTGAACAGCTGCAAGACAAATTAGGCTACCTATTGCAAATTTTTTGGAGTTTGTCGCTTGTCCTATGAGCCTGATGAGGAATACATGGAGTTGTATTTCCTTCATGTTTTGAAGCCACCCAGCTTTATCCTGACCTCAGCATTAGGAGGAAAGTTGAAGAATGTAATCGTTTTGTTGTCACGGTTGCATTATCTGTTATCAATCATTGACAGAATAAACAACTTTGCAGCTAGGAAGTTGCTTGAATGGCTATGGTGGAATTTTTCTTTCACGTAGCACTGTGTAAAAATTAAATTAGTTTAGGGTTGTACATAAATAAGCTCCTTGGAGCATGTGTGTTTATTTTCGTTTTTACTTATCGGCCTGTATTCCTCAACAGGGTGTTTTCAACTAGACTCCATAGTCCAACAGCTAAGGCACTGGAACTACTTGTTCTTGGCATCTCGCAGGGAGCATGCCATCCCCTGTAGAGCCAAATGTTATCGTACAAACTTTTCAAGAGTCCTGTGGGTTTGTGGTTTCTACATAGGTCTTTGTTTTTCTCTGTCTCTCTCCTTTCGCAAACCAATTCTTAAGTTTTTCCCTTTCAGCTTGTAGTTTTCTCTACATCTACCCTCGATCGTTTGAGCCACCTTTTGTTCTGTGTTGTCCTACCTGAGAAGTCTCGGCCCTAAGATTTTATGTTTTCTCTAAGGTTGATCACTTCTCGCTCTACCTCTGTCATTAATCCTTTTTCTTTCTCTATCCCTCATCCAGTCATCCAAGTATTTATTTACATAGGCCACAGCCATGAGCACAAAGCACAGCACTCAAAGCAGTCTAATATGGACACAAATCAAGCGAGTGAGCAAGATCAGCTTTCAATGGCAAAGATCCATCAGGCAGATCAGATCGACGGCCATCGGGCGATCGAGATCATAGAGTTGCATGAAGTATAGTGTCAGAGTTATGAAATCACGAGGCCAATCCTAACCGTTGATCCTGAGAAGGACATGTGGCACAAGATTATCATTTATCTGACTCACAGAATGGAGCAGTCAAAGGGAATATTCATGAGGATTCGTGAAATGTGAAATCTCGAAATAATCTGGGTCGTTCAATTCAAAAGGACATGTGGTGCACGATCATCATAGTCGTGATTTCGCGAGATAGAGTGGTCAAAGAGAAAAGTCTTTAAAGCTCGTGAAATGAGAAATAGCGAAAATATCGCAAGCATTCATCAAAAGGGAGATCTGGACAATTGGGACAAGGGTAGAGCACAGTCATCCGATGCAAGGGGACATGTGTCGCTCGATCCAAGCAATCGCAATTTCACGACTCGGAAATTTCAGCATGGAACACAGTCCAAACTCATGAAACACAAAGTCGCGAAATGATCTGAGTTGTCCAATTAGGGGAGAACGTGGAAGAAGATAAGAGAAATCATGATTTCACGTTTCGAAGGTTTCAGCATGGAGCAAGGCACGAATCCCTGAGTCCCAAAATGTTGATGTTAATCACGGTCGTCTGATGCAAAGGGACGCATGTCATCCAATCTATTGATCTAAAGCACCAGAGATGGGTCGTTGATCAGGAAGCCTCATCTCAGATCATGGGATCAATGGTCATGATCCATTGTGGGATCGGAAGGTGCACATATTTTTAAATTTCAAGGGTGGGCCGCAATCGAAACCATGGTTTTTGCAAAAGGACGTGTGGTGATTCATGGTGAATTGCGGGGACAAAAGCAGTTTGCTTTCAAACCACCCTTGGTCGCACCCGCAATCGCGCAATTGCATAGGGCCATGACCCTAGGTCACATTGAATATGGGGCGATGGAAAGGATCCGCGCAAAAGGCTGAAGCGCCCAAGTTGGTCATAGAAAAATATCCATGTGGCCTAGAGGCACCAGAATTGACTCGAAGGAGTCGTGAGCTCGCCTGGAACGTTCAAGAGTGCAGGGATTTTCCCGATCTCGATGAAAGTAGTTAATGAAAGTAGAGGGGTCATTGAAACCTCATTTCATTCCATAAATGGAAAGCATGGAAGAATTGGCCGTGGAGACAGACTGTCAACCTAAAGTTCCCATGTCAGCAGAGTTTCCGGCAAAGCCCATACTGATCCGATCTTGTGTCTGATAGAAGAATGAAAGTGCAGCTTGACAGAAGAAAATGTAGATGTTAAGCCTTAAATGCAGTGACCATAGCACGCTCTTGGTGGGAGCTAGTAGTTCTGAGTATAAATAGTTAGTTTTGATATTTTGTTATGGTCGATGGTAGAGCTAAGCCCCTGGATTGTAATGTTTTAATGAAGTTCTGGTTCTTTGGTTATGTAACTTGATATGAGATTTCTTGTTTAATGAAAGACAACTTCTATTTCCATCTTACTTGTGTCTTATACTAAATGTTCATGATCGAAGGATTTGCATGGATTGTTGTGATTGTGTTTTAATGGATGTTTGATTGCAGTGCAGTTATAGCATTTTCAGTTTCTTGAAAATTCAAATTCAAGAGGAACTTGTTTTCATAGATTTTCCTCCTTAGGCTCCTGGAAGACCTGACGTCTAGAGCAGACCTTTACATCTTCTTCTCAATTTATTCCTCCTACTCACCCTTACTACAGCTTATTGGTTGAAGTTAATCAATACCTCATTTTCTTGTGCGTATTGCCCCATCTTTCTGAGTTAAAAAGAGGTTCTCTCGAGTCTGCCCCATTTGACCTCTTTAAAACCATTAACTGTGACATACAAATTGATGGGTATTGGGCTTAACTCTGTCGCAATCCAAAGGTGACTTCTGGTGCTAACACAATTAAATTATTATTTATTCATCAATTTCTTAAGGGTTGAATTTTTTTTATGATTCATATGTTTCCATAGTCTCCCATCAAATGTAAATATATATATAATATAGGTAATGTAAATATATATCTAAGTAATTATATATAGATAATATTTGAATGAAATTCTACCAAATGTATATATATATGTGTGTGTGTGTGTGTGTGTGTGTGTGTGTGTGTGTGTGTGTAATATGTTATGTAATTTACATATTATATAGGGTTATATAAGAGCTTGTCAAATATAATTTATACATTAATCCTTGAACTCTTTATTTTAAGTTTAAATAAGCATATATATCCTTGAATAATCAACATATTTATTTAGATAACTTAAATGTTAAATAAATATGTTGGTTAATTAGAGTATTGCTAACTAATGTAAGGGTTAAATTGGCACTGTAATTTTTTAATGTTAGTGCATGGTTAATCAACGGGATTTGGATAGGGTTTATGAATAATTAGAAGAGACTAATTACATTAAGAAATGAGCTCTACAAGGGTATAAATTATTATAGATAAGGGTTAGACACTTGATTAAAGAAGTCAATTAGAGTAATTGGTGAGTACACCATAGTGCTAGCATAGCTATAAAGCTAAGAGAGACAATAGGATACCTAATAAGACACCGAGATTAGATGCCTTAACCCTGACCTAAGCCACTTACCTTATGAGAGTAATGTCTATTTTCAGACAAGTATAAATAACTTAGCCTAACCCTATGTTTGCAAGTATAGCTTTGAGCAAATGTGAAACGCCTTAAATTCTTCCCTGATAAGCATTTGGTTTGATGCAGATTGGTTTATTCAATATGGTTAGGACTCGGGGAAATCGAGGCTGAGGGGCATCGTCACAATGACCACCAACGTCGGCATTGCCACCACCATCGCCTGAATTAGCTCTCATTTTTCGCTCCTTAGAGGCTATTAATGAGACATTAAAGGGACGCGACTCAGCATATGTCGAAGTGGAACCCCCGCCATCTGGAGTGGGTAATCTTGAAGCGTCGAGGGACTCGGAGGGAGGGCCTCCACCAGGGGACATCACTAGAGAACTACAAAAGATCAAACTCCCAGATTTTGTTGGAGGTCATGCAAGTGAACATGCAGAGGCATGGTTGGAAGGAATGACGTAATGTTTCGGATTAAAAGACTATGCTTCCACAACAAAGGTGAAGATAGAAATATTTCAATTGAGGGGCAGTGCCTTGAACTGGTGGGGTAATATGGAGAGGCAGTTTCACCTTACCCCAAACATCGTCTCACGGTATCTTTTTGAGGAAAGGTTCTGGAGGAAATATTTTCTTGCTTACTACGATGAACAACATGTAGGAGAATTTAATGCTCTAGTTCAGGGAAACAGGACCGTGGAAGAGTACAACATCAAGTTCATGGAGTTAGTAAAATATGTCTCATACATGGATACCGATCAACGACAAGAAGAAAATTTTGTATACGAGTTAAACCCTAAGATCAAGGCCATGGTACGGATGTGGCAACCATCGTCAAAATCTGAAGCAATTGAAAATGCTCATTATGCAGAGGAGCATATGAGCTTAAACGGAGGTATGAGGTCATCCATTCCACAACATCTTGGATTTGTGGGGAAGGCCCCTAGGAATTTCTCCAGGGGAGGAAGCTCTAGGCCACCTCCTTATGGCAATAGAGTCACACCTAGAGAAGTTACAACAAGTATTTCAATGGTAGTGAGTGAAGCATCCCACTCGTCTCCAACGACACATGCAGGTCCATGACCTTCTCATAGAGAAGCAAGTAGGGGAAGGGGCTCAAGGGGAAGGAAATCATTTCAAAGGCCTTCATAGGGAAGCACCCAGGTTCCACCCCTTGTTATTTGTTGGGGGTTCGGAGGACCTCATTACCAGCATAACTGTCTACAGTCACAAGCAGGCTTTCTGCATCGAGAAGGAAAGGCCCCGATGGGAAGAGCGGGTAGTAGCCACCAAATTTATGCAGTGGTTAATAATCGCCAGGAAGAGCATCAATTCACTGTGGTGGAGTCGTCATGTATGTTAAATCTTGTCAATGTTGAGATTTTATTTGATTTTGGTGCTACAGATAGTTTCATTTCACCTTCTGCATTAGAAAAGTGTGGGTTGGCATCCTATGAGCACGATGAATTTAAACAAGTCGAGATGGATTCGGGAGAAAAACAAGTGGTAGGACCTAGCATCAATAATTGTCTAGTAGACCTGGGAGTGTATATTACTAGGTTGAAGGTGTATGTCACTGCTCTAGGGACGTATGACCTAATCATTGGAATGGACTGGTTATAATCCCATCAAGCTATGGTAGATTGTTTCGCAAAAAGGGTGCTTCGTGTTGACAATGAAGGAAGGTCAATAGAGATCCACGGTGTACGGAGGAAGGTGTCTCTACGCTTTATCTCGACTATCAAGGTTAAACATTGCATGAGGCAAGGTTGTCGATTATATTTATTGGAAGCAGTCAGTGAAGGGAAAGGACCCTCCATGGATCAATATCTAGTATTGTCAGAGTTTAAGGATGTTTTTCCAAAATAGTTGCTTGGGTTACCTCCTGAGAGGGAGCTTGGATTTACCATTGAGCTAAAACCTGGTGCGTAGCCAATTTCCAAGACATCGTATAGGATGACGGCGCCGGAACTTTGTGAGTGGCAGATGCAGTTGAATGAACTACTTGAATTAGGGATAATAAGGCCTAGTGTCTCACCTTGGGGTGCACTAGTATTTTTTGTCAAGAAGAAGGATGGTTCCTTACGAATGTGTATAGATTACAGGGACTTGAACCATGCTACAATGAAAAATAGGTATCCAATGCCATGGATATATGATCTCTTTGATTAGATGAAAGGAGCAGCAGTTTTCTCAAAAATTGATCTGCGATCAGGGTATCCCCAGTTAAGATTAAGGAAGGAAATGTTCCTAACACTTCCTTTCGAACTCGGTTTGGGCATTACGAGTTTGTTGTAGTACCTTTTGGTTGGACTAATGCACCAACAGTATTCATGAGCCTCATGAATGGTGTATTCTGAAAGTACTTAGACCGCTTTGTACAGGTCTTTCTGGATGATATCCTCATCTATTCCAAGAACGAAAGAGAACATGAGGAACACATGCGAGTGGTGTTGGCATGTCTTAGAGAGAAAAAATTATATGACAATTTTTCAAAGTGTTCTTTCTTCCAGAAAGAAATTCACTATTTAGGTCATATCATTTCTGGTGAAGGAATCTCTATGGATCCAGAAAAGGTAAAGGCCATTATGGAATGGCCAGTGCCGAACAATGCTCATAAGGTGAGAAGCTTCATGGGGCTAGCTGGTTATTATCAGAGGTTTTTGGAAGGGTTCTCTAAAATAGTGAAACCCATCACCACCTTGCAGTGCAAGGGGGTCAGGTATGAATGGACAAAAGAATGTGATATTGCATTCATCGAGCTTAAGAGGTTACTAACTAGTGCACCAATTATATGAGTGTCCAATATGGAAAAAGACTTCACAGTCTTCACGAATATCTCGAAGCAAGGATTGGGGGTCGTGATAATGTAAGATGGGGGAGTGATAGCGTATGTGTCAAGAAATTTGAAGCAACATGAGGAGCTTTATGCTACTCATGATTTAGAGTTGGCATGCTACTCATGAATACTCTGAAGCTTTGGAGGCATTATCTAGTGGGGCGAAGCTTTGAGCTCAAAACAGATCATGAAAGCTTAAAGCATCTCTTCACTCAAAGAGATCTCAATGCCAGGCAAAGGCGATGGAGTGAGCTTATGAGTGAGTACGATTTTGGAATTTTGTACATCAAGGGAAAGGAGAATGTGGTCGTGGATGCCTTAAGCAGGAGACCACGTGTCTTCTCCTTGGTACCCTTAAAATTTAATCTGAGGGAGTGTGTGTTGGGGAAAATTCTTGGATATAGTTGATATTTAAATGTTACTTCAACCCTGTAGAGTGAGAGGAAATTAGATCCAAATTATGAAGGATATATCCTGGAAGAAGATGGATAGTTAAGATATCAGGGAAGGATGTACATCCCCGAAGGTGTCGATATTTGAAGCATCATACTCAAGGAAGACCATAGAGAACTTTATTGTGCACATCTGTATGTGAAGAAAATGTACAGACATGAAGAAGCTTTTCTTTTGGGTAGGAATGAAGCGTGATTTAGTCCATTTCATTGCCAAGTGCCTAGAGTGTCAACAAGTGAAGGTTGACCACCACCACTCAGAAGCACTCCTACAATCGCATGATGTTCCTATGTCCAAGTGGGAATTCATTTCTATGGATTTTGTTGTGGGATTGTCGCTCACATCGCTCAGACACAATGCCATTCTTGTGATAGTTGATAACTTGACCAAGAGTGCTCATCTTATTCCAGCTAGAGACACTTATGATGTCATTGATGTGGCACGCATGTTTATAAGTGAGGCCATTCGTCTGCATGGGTTACCCAAGAAGATCATTTCAGATATGGACTCTCGATTCACATCTAGGTTTTGGACAAGTTTGCAATCAGCATTGGGAACTGAGTTGAACTTAAGCACAGCATATCATCCCAAAACAGATGGGAAAAATGAGAGAGTTAATCAGGTTATGAAATATATTCTTTGGATGTATGTTATGGATAATCAAACCCATTGGGAGAAGTACCTACCTTTGGTAGAGTTCGCCTACAATAACAGTTTTCATAGCTCCATTAGAATGCCACTCTATGAAGCTTTGCATGGAAGTCCATGCAGAACACCGTTGAGTTGGGAAAGGTTAGAATACCAAGTGACAGTTGGGCCAGAATCGATACAAGAGATGGAGGAAAAGGTGATTCAAATTAGGCAGCGACTAAAGGAAGCACATGATAGACAGAAAAGTTATGTTGATGCACATAGGATTGACCGAAGTTATAAAGTGGGAGATCAAGTTTTCATTCGTATCAGGCCTAATAAGAGTACCATTCGGTTAGAGAAGGGGACAAAGTTGTCGCCTCGATTTATAGGACCGTTCAAAATCCAAGAGAGAATTGGACCCATTGCCTATCGTCTTGTACTTCCACCCCACTTGCATAAAACTCATAATGTTTTTCATGTATCTGTTCTACATCATTATGTTGCCGACGAATCTCATAAAATGAATTGGAACGAATTATAGGTATCAGACGCGGGAACCCTCATGGTCGAACCATTACGCATATTGGACCGTAGGGTCCAAAAGCTCAAGAACCATCTGGTAGACCAATTTAATGTCTAGTGGGACAAGTATAGCCCAAGATTTGCTACTTGGGAGGATGCAAAGACCTTACGACAAGATCGTCCCTTACTTTTTTTACCACCTCGGGAATGTCAAATATCAATATAGCATAGAAAAACCTCAAAATAAGTACTCAGCGCCTTGAAAAAGAGAGAATTTCAGATAATAAGCCTCTTCGAGGGGGAAACTTCCTTATACACCACATAAATGTCCAAATAGAAGATGATTCCAAATGAAAATGTCTCCTTGGTATATATAGGAGACTAGGAGGTACAATTACAACTAATGGACCCAAGCCGACATAAATAAAATAACAATACTAATGTAATATGCCCCAATTAAGGGTTAATGTGCCACCATTTAGGGTTTAACATGCCCCTCCCCTTGAGACAATTGTTTTCCACAACACTTGAGTAACTCTGGATGCTTCTGTATAAAAGATTCATCTTCCCCAGTGGAATCTTCACTCGGTAGTTTCCTCCATTTAATGAGATACTCTGAAATGGATCTATTCCTCAGCTGGTGAATTCTTGTGTCAGTGATGGCTTCGGGCTCCAATATGATTTTTCCTTCCTCGTCAAGTTCTGGAAATATAGTTTGAACTGTGATCTTATCACCTATAACCTTATTTAAGCATGAAACATGGAAAACTGGGTGTACTCGTGAATATGCAGGCAACTCCAACTTGTATGCCATAGTACCAATCTTTTGCAACACCTTATAAGATCCATAGTACTTTGGTGATAATTTATTATCCTTCTTGACTTGCTTGAGGGACATCTGTTTCTATGGTTGTAGTCTTAAAAATACACAATCCCCTACTTCAAAACTTATTTCACTACGATGTTGATATGTTTGTTGTTTCATGCGATTATGTGCCATAGTCAGGTTGTCCTTTCAGATTTGGAGAACTTGTTGTTGATGCTCGATGTGATCTTCCACTGCTTGAACCTTAGATTTTTCTTTTAGAGAATAAGTGATGGAAGGAAGGTGGTATACATAGAGTGCCATAAATGGTGTCATCTTTGTTGTAGTATGAAAGGAAGTGTTATACCACCATTCTGCCAAGGGTAACCATTTGAACCATTGTGTTTGTTTATCAGACACAAAGAAATGAAGGTAGCCTTCCAGAAATTTGTTCACTATCTCGGTTTGTCCATTAGATTGAGGATGATAGGATGAGCTATGAGCCAATTGAGTACCCAAACAAGAAAAAAATTGTGTCCAAAAATGTCCAGTGAAGATGGGATCTCTGCCACTTACAATAATCTTTGGGCTTCCATGTAGCTTTTGAACTGTATCCATGAATGAGGTGGCAACTGTATTGGCTTTGAAGGGATGAGAGAGTGCACAAAAGTGTGCGTAATTGGTCAGTGTATCAAAAATCACCATGATGACACTCTTTCCTTCAGACTTCGGTAACCCTATGATGAAATATATGGAAACATCCTCCCAACGCTGACTTGGGATGGCTAATGGTTGTAAAAGAACCGGGGTCTTAATTGTTTCCACCTTATTTTGTTGGCAAACCAAACATTATACCATAAACCTTTGAACATCATTTTTAAGGCCATCCCAAAAAAAATCCTTCTTGACCTTATGGTAGGTTTTCAAAAATCCTGAGTGTCCCAATACCGGAGAGGTGTGCAATTCCAATAGTACCTTTTGTTTGAGTTGGGAGTTCTTACATAAATATAAGCGATATTTGTACCATAGTGAATCATTTTTCCATGTAAATATATCTGATTCACTACAATCTTGGTGCAACCTTTGAATGAGAATCCACATGTTTTCATCATTCTTCCATTCATCCCTTGATTCTATTATCCAATCGGGTTGGATGATCGAAATAGCACAAAGAAAGGCCTCAACATCTTCATCATTTCTTGAGAGTGCATCTGCCACAACATTTTTCTTCCCTTTTTTATAGACAATTTCAAAATCATAACCCAATATCTTGGTCACCCATTTTTGTTGTTCTTCTAAAGATAATCTTTGTTCCAAGAAGTATTTAATACTATCATGATATGTTTTGACCTTGAAGTTCCTACCTATTAGGTAAGGGCGTCATTTTTTTAATGCGTGTAGTATTTCCATCATTTCCTTCTCATAAATGGGTTTGTGTAAGTCCTTTCCCTTGAGTGGTCGACTTTAAAAATCCAAGGGCCTTCCTTATTGCATTAGGACAGCACCAATTCCATTTCCTGGGGCATCACATTCCACAATAAAGGATTTTGTGAAGTCTGGAGTGGTCAAGACAGAAGTTATGCACATCACCTCTTTAAGTTGTTCAAAAGATTTAGTTGTCTCTTGAGTCCATGAAAATGCATCCTTCTTAGTTATTGTTGTTAAAGGTGTTGCTATTATTCCATAGTGTCAAACAAACTTGCGATAGTAACTTGTCAAACCCAAAAATCCTCTAAGATTCTTCAATGTTTTGGGAATCGACCAGTACATCATGGCCTTAATCTTGTTAGGGTCTACCTTGACACATTCATGAGATACAATATGACCCAAATACTCTACCTCCTTCACCCCAAAGAAACATTTGGATGGTTTGGAATATAGTTGTTGCTCCTTTAGTAGTTGTATCACATTGTCAACATGTTGCACATGATCCTCCCAAGACTTGCTATAGATTAGTATATCATCAAAAAATACTAACCTCGCGCGCATTTTTCAACATTTCCATAGGCCTCTTTAATCTTCTGTGAAAGAGCGTGATCCGCGATCTTTCTAGGGTAATAGTCTTGCGGGTCAGGGCCCTGCATGCTCAGCCCGATGATCTGATTGATCAGCGCCAGATCAATCATTATACGCTCGTTCAACTAGAGATATCCTCCATGGTAGCTCGCCAGTAGAAATTTTACGGAAGCATTCACCTCTTGGTGTCTGCCAAAGTGTGGAATCTTCATTACATTAAGTAAGGTGGAATGCGCGAGGTTCATCGTCCATTGCTGAGGGACGATCTTGGAATTCTTCCCCTTTGTCATCGTCAGATACTTGTGCGAGGCAAGCATACTGTAGACTTTCCGGTCACCAAGGTTGAAGTCGCAAAAATTCAATGCTGCAAGCTTGGTCTGCTCAATGCGAACTGCGCGCACACCCTTCGGTAGGTACGCAGTGATCATAGGATAGTCATAATATTGGGGAACACTGTCACGGTTGATTTCACCTTTCAGAGGAGGTATGTAAGATGGAAGGATGCTCGGGATTAGTTTGGCGTTCGTGATGTCATCTCTATGTTTAGTACGTTTCTCGACGGTCTGTCGGGATGGTCCAGCTCGAGCAGTGGATGGAGAAGCTGCTACTCCTCTTGACGATGAGGCTTGGACTCCGGTGGACATTCCTCTTTCCGACATAACTATTTCGGTTCTTAAGCTAGCGAGTACTTCTCTCATCGATTCTTCTGTTGCGCTAAGCTTGTCGGACATGTAAGTTCAGGATCATTTTCTCAGGTTGTCAATGGGATGAAGGTACCGTAATCGAGTAGAGAGAAATGTGGGGTAGTAACTATTCCACAATGCGAGTATTCTGTGAGCTCAAGCTCTCAATTGGAAAAAAGTGTCTTTCGGGCATGGCGCGACGGAATAAGTAAGTAAAGTTGTAACTGACTGCTTGCAACGGATAGGAGGGTCCATTAACTCTTGATCTCTCTGTTATGGCGTAGTCTAATGGTCAAGTAACAGGTCATAAATTTCTTTCGAGCCGTTCGAGCCATCATCGGAACGGGTATATTGTCATCTAACGGCTATATTACTTCGACATGGCGAAGTGCCATATGTTGTTATTCTGTTATCCCGGCGAAGCTCAAATTCTGCATGTTTTCCTTCTACAGGGTTTGTTCTGGAACGTTCTGTAATTTCTCCAACTTCGCTTTCTTCTTCATGACTTTTCTAGCCTTCTTCCCAGTGAGCTTCGTCTTGGTCATCCTTTTTTCATTTAGATTATTTTATTCTCTTGGCATGGTAACTTCGCAGTGCTGAGATTCTTTTTTCAAATCCACAGGTATTACTTGTCCAACATATTTTTCGGTCCTCTGTGGTTCTTCTAGCGTTCTGTCAACTTCGTCATCCAATTTCTTGGGGTCAAGAACCCTTGATCTGGTCTCCTGTTCTTCAATCAACTGCGCGATCCTTCTAGTCATGAAGTCTCTTAACTCTTGTCTCTGTTGTTCTAGGTCCTTTTCTGCTTCCTGTTTTCTGGCTTGATCTTTCTCAATCCAAGGTTTAAAAAGTAACATAGTAAACGAGGTGTTGTCCTCCACGAACTTAACAATCTCAAAATCTTCTTCTGTTGAAGCTCCATGAGCATTCATAGATATCTGAGTGAGCTTTCCACATAGGTTTACCAGCTTTCCTCTGAATAATCCTATTCCTCCTAATGAAGGGGTCATGTCAAGTCTTCCTATAGCTTTCCAGGTTCCTTCTGTCATAATGTTCACCTGTGTTTCTTCATCCAAAACACAGTCAATGTCGAAGTCTCCTATTCTCACTTTGATCTATTCTTTCTTCTTGAAGATCTCTAATAGCCTAACATGTCGGTGGTCATTCAAGGTATCTCTCATCTGTAGCAATATATTTTCTGATTCTTTATGGGTTTCTGCTATAATCTTTTTCTCTTGATCTCCTGCTTGCTCTATATTCAGCTTTTCAAGCCTAGCAATCATTCTAGGGCAATCCAATAGTTCATGGTCCATAGCCTTACAACAAAGAAAACTGGGTCTTCACCCAAAGCATTCCTTAGCAAGATGTTCGGGCCTTCTGCAATTGTAACAAAGAGTTAATCCTCTCTTTCTCTTCAATGATCCCCAACTTTGCATGTACTGTGTGCTAGGATCATAACGGTTATCCTGCAAAAATTTCTTTCTAGGATCCTGCATCCATTGGTTAGTCCCAAAATTATTTCTATGCATAGGTATAACATATCTATCAGTATACTTATTAAATCTATTCATATCAAACTTTCTTTCATCTATTAATGCCCTAGTTTTGAAGCTAGGATAGAATCTATCAAACATACCAAGATCCATGCTTTAGAAACAAAAATTTTCACTTATCTTACTTCTACAGAGCACAAAGCTTCCAGATCTAAGACTTTTAACTATTCTTACCTTTATCAAATCACAGAGCTTACAGATCTTACCTTTTTCTTGCAGATCTGACATCTTTCTTCACAGATCTGACTTCTTTTTCTTCAGATCTGACCTCTCTTCTTCAGATATGACCTTTCTTTCTTGTCACAAAGCTTCACAGGTCAAACAGAACACTGCGCACTAGGGAAATAGATCTACGCACAGAGATTATTTTGCACAAAGATTCTTCTTCTTCATTTCCCAACAATCATAGTTCCAGGTCCTAGCAACGGAACCATTTGTTGGCACAGGGGTAGACCCAGGGTTCAACGCTTAAGAGCGCACCAACAAAGCCCTAACTACCGACCCTTTCAGAAACACATGCAAAGCAGATGAAGTCTCACCCGAGGTAGAGGCAGGGGTGGTTGCAGGACTCAGGTGTCTGCAACCTTATCTGGGACACAGTTCTGTGATTATCTTGCTTACAACGCACTTAGCATCAGTTATTTCCTAACATACATTCATTAATACACTTCGCAGAAAGCACAGAGCACCGCAGTAATTACTCAGATCTAGCACTTAGCAATGAAAAACAGGTTATACTCAATAGATTAAGCACTTAGCATCTTATGTATCATATCTAGCATGCATTCATATCTCATAAGCACAAAGCATCAATAAATCTATCTAAACATATCAGAGCACTTAACAAAAGAGAGACAAACACATCAGCACAATACACAGAGTTACCGTGGTTCACCCCCACCCTGAGGCTACGTCCACAAAGTCTTCTTTATATTATCTTGGTCAAGCAGTTACAGCACGGAGCTTCGATGACCCTTACCTTGCATAGGACAAGATATCTACGCAGCTCGCTAGATCCTATTTCCCCGGGTAGATCCAAGCACTAAGCCTTCTCACACTCTGTGCACTCAGCACTTATTACAGCATGCACAGAGCTCTTACAGTCACACAAACTTCTGATCACATAGATCCAACTTATGCACTAAGCCATCGACTAGACAGGGCCTCCTTTCTTACATGGCCTAGACCTCTATTTATACATAGAAAAAGGCCTAAACAAGGGCTGACATCTCTTTCCCGTTACAATATTCCCAAAAAAACCCAAAAAGGTTCCACAAAAGGTGGCGAGATCCCGTGATCTCCGCTTCGCTATGCGCTTTGTCTTCGACAGGCAGTCCAAACGGTCAACTATGACCAAGTATTCCTCAAAACTTGGTCGAGGGCCAACAGTTACCTTTAGCTTCAATCTTTGGAAGTTCTCAATGTGCTCTGTAATTGAACCCTTTTGCTTGAGATTTATCAATTGACTAAAGAAGGCATTGCTTTGTGTATCCTCATAGTGTGCTATCATTTCTTCCATGAAAATTGTCTAAGTGACGAGTGATTTGCGAGAACAAATCCATCGATACCACACAAATTGATTGGGTTCTAAATATAAAGAAGCAATTCATTCATTTTGTGTATGTGGCACATTATGTAGATCAAAGAATTGTTCCATCTGAATTATCCATGTGATTGGGTCCTTGCCATCAAACTTCCTCATATCGATCTTAGGAATGTGGTTGGTCTTCAACCCAAAGTTGGAGTTTCTCCATTCTTGATTCATCTTCCTTGTGTCCTCTTCATGAATTTCATGGGATACATTTTCATTTTCAGGTGTCCTGATCCGGATTATTTTTTCGGCACGAAATGAGATCGGAGATATAATAAAGAAATGCACAGAGATACCGTGGATATTCAATATTATAACATAAATGTATCAGAGATGCAACCATAAACACAGATATACAGAATTACATGATTTCTATTAATGAAAGAAATGTACAGAGACTGTAAAAATACAGAGTGAAAGACTTGCTAGAATGGTGGCAGCTTATCTCTGAGAAGAGATGTGACGGCTACTCGCATTTGCAAGAAGATGATTACAATGAGACTCCGAAGGCCTTTTTACAATAAGCAGGAATGCCAAAAACCCTATAAATCCAAAAACCTAAACCTAGGAGATAAAGCGCCAAAATTCATGTGGGCCCTGTTTGGGTAAGTGAGTAAATCAACTTCCCGGGGTCGTAACTTTTGCATACGACCTCCGTTTTAGGCGTGTGATAGCTCGTTGGAAAGGTATCATCGAGGAGATTAATTTTGGGGGCTCAATAATGTCTTTAGCTATCATTGAGAACCTCGATCTCGAAAAAACTTCATTTGGGCCCTCAAAACGGCCCGGGAAGTTAAAACCTGCTAAAAATAGTAAATTGCCAGAAAATTGTTTTGAGCCATTTGGAAAAGGTGGGTGGCCACCGATATCCACCTGGATCAATCCTCCCTCCTTAGGAAGCAATGGTCTCCATTGCGTTGAGTTCCCGGGGGAGAGGGAAAAGCGTTTGTTGAATCTGCATCTTGGTGAGTTGCTTGTCTTGCTGGAGACGTCGCGTTGCTCAGTTTGCGAAAATCTGTCACGAACCTGTTGAGGTTGAGGTTGTTCAACAAGTCGAGATACATAAGAGGACGATGTGCAAAAGGAATATTTGCACTTTGTTGTGGCCTTGTCGACCTGCTTCTGTTGGATAGAAGGTGCTTGGGGCAAGGTTGTAGTGGTTGCAGTGTCATTTTGTTCTCCTTTTGAACAGATTGTGAAGAAGTTGAATTTTGCAGTATGAGATACTACCTTGAGGCACTTTTTAGGCGGAACAGTAGTTGGAACTACCTCTAGTATTCTGTAGAGATGACCCCCCAAAGTAACAATGACACTACGGGGTCGAGACTCATAAACAGCATGGTGTCTCCACATATATGGTTGGCCCAAGAGAACATCACAGACATCCAGTGGGGCAACATCACATAATACCTCATCCTTGAAGGGTTGGATGATGTATGACAATCGACACTATTGGATGACACGGAGATCTCATCCTTGTCAAAGCCACCCGATGTTGTATGGTTGTGGGTGTGGTGTTGTCGACAATCTCAATTGTTTGACGACCTCTGCTAAGATGAGGTTTTTCTGGCTTCCACTATCAACAATAAAATGCAGCGGGGTCCCCTTCACCCACATCTGTGAATGAAAAAGGCGCTCCCCCTCCTCAGGATCTATTGGTTCTTCTAGTTGAATTGTTGCGGTCACGACAATAGCAGTGGGGTCTGCGTCAATGATCTATCATTTACCAGTATTTTCAGAATCAGATTCTGAATCAGGGTTTGGCTCCTTGTCTTTGATCTCGACCACCAATGACTGTTTTGATCGACATTCATCGGTGTTGTGCCAGGGGTTTTTGTGCAAATCACACCATTTTCCGGTGTCCTTTGTCTTCCCGTGACCCTTCTTTTCCTGTGTCTTGGACTGGTTTTCGGGAGACTGTTTGTTAGGGTCGTCTTTGTCATACTTTGGTTGTTGCAGATTTGCAGACCCGAATTCCCATTTGTTCTGGTGCTTAAATTTCTACTAAATTTTAACAGCATATCGATAAGCAGCACCGAGTGATGAGATGTCCAAAAAATCCATTTCAGTCTGGATGTACTGTGTAGAGCCCCACGGTATTTCAGAACCGAATGTCGCTCAAAGTCTTTGATACCCAGCTTGGTACGCAAGGTATGGAAGGTATTGGTGAACTCAGGAACGGCTTGGCTCCTCTCTTGCCACAGTGTGGTCCATCTCATGTACTGGTCCTCATAGTTGCCAACAGGGTAATACTGTTCTTTTACCGCATCCACAAAAAAATCCCAAGTGGAATCGGCCCCATATATTCCAGACTCCTCTGTGGAACTTTGCTCCCAGTAAGTTTCCCACTAATGTTTGACATGAGGGAGAGCTTTAAGGAGTGCGAAGGTGATCTTTTATTTGTCAGAAAAATTGTGAATAGAGAAATAACCTTCTAGCAGAGTTAACCATTTTTCTAGGGCTTATGCAAATACAGGAATATCAAAATTAACTTGTACCTTGAAAGGCGAGGTGCCTCCAAAGTGGCCACTTGATGAAGATGCGCCTGATGCTATCAGCAGGCATTGAAGGATGTGGGCAAAATTCTCCATCATTTCGCCCCTCTGTCGCGTGAGAGCTTCCTCAAGCAACAGATTAATAGGATCGTCTGCTCCGTCATTTTTCTTTTATTCCGCCATTGAGGGTTTCTTGGGTGTGCGAGAGCGATTGTCTTCAAGAGAGACAAGCTCGAGACCCAACTTACTATAATCGGACCTCGTCGGGGACATGCACTGAAAAAACGATCAAGAGCAACCTGCTCTGATACCACTGATCCGGTTTATTTTTTCGACACGAAATGAGATCGAAGATATAATAAAGAAATACACAGAGATACCACGGATATTCAATAATATAACATAAATGTATCAGAGATGCAACCATAAACACAGATATACAGTAATACATGATTTCTATTAATGAAAAAAATGTACAGAAACTGTAAAAATACAGAGTGAAAGACTCGCTAAAATGGTGGCAGCTTATCTTTGAGAAGAGATGTGACGGCTACTCGCATTCGCAAGAAGATGATTACAATGAGGCTCTGAAGGCGTTTTTACAATAAACAGGAATTCCAAAAACCCTAAACATCCAAAAACCTAAACCTAGGAGATGAAGCACCAAAAGTCATGTGGGCCCCGTTTGGGTAAGTGAGTACATCAACTTTTCGGGGTCGTAACTTTTGCATACGATCTTTGTTTTAGGCGTGTGATAGCTCATTGGAAAGGTATCGTCGAGGAGATTCATTTTGGGGGCTCAATCATGCCTTTGGCTATCATTGAGAACCTCGATCTCAAAAAACCTTCATTTGGGCCCTCAAAATAGCCCCGGAACTTAAAACCTACTAAAAATAGTAAATTGTCAAAATTGCCAAAAAACTGTTTTGAGCCATTTGGAAAAGGTGGGTGGCCACCGATATCCACCTGGATCATGTCCTCTCTATTAGGAAATTTTCCAATCCTTCCATGATCTCCCTTTTTAAACCATCCATCTTAGTATCCATTATTGCCTCCAATTTAGCTTCAATTGAATCCATCATTCCTTGTAGTTCATCTTTTGTCATTGTCTTCTTTTATAAATCATTTATGTCCCTACGCATTTCTTCACCTTCATCAAGAGTCCAAGTTGTTGGAGTTACTTCACACACACCTAAGATTTATTTCTCCTATTGTTTTTCCTTATTTATTAGTCATTATTAGTCATTATCCAATCTCCTATAGTTTAGGGAAGAATATTCTTCTAAGGAGAATATTCTCTTCAATTTTCACTTCAGTTTGATCTGTTGAGTGGAGTCTAGATGCTATATTGGGATTATCACCATGCAACATTGGGATCATCACCAGCTAATGCACATTGTCCTTGGGATCATCACCAGACTAGCGCATTACTCATGATTCCATAATCTCCTCCTCACTTCACTATGTTTCAGCCAGTTAACTGAATACTAATAGACTAGTTAACTCAGACTAAGTGGCAGTTCACTCTCGTAACTGCCTGAGAAACTAGACTAGGTGGAATTTTACTCCCGTAATTGTTGGTGTGTGTCCAGATCACTCTAGACCGCCACTATGGCGCATTAGTTACTCATGTATCTTATATATGTTGTAAATTATTCACTCTCTGAGTGTGGAATACGGTTAATGAGAATTCTTCCATTCTTTCTCTCTTGCTTCTTCTTTCTCAATAGCTCTCTGCAAATGTGTGTGGTATTTTCTAGCTACATCTATTATGCAGGTTCAACAAATTTACATGGTATCAGATCCGACAGACCACTAAGCAAAAGATACACCAAATTATTTTTGCAGGTATTGAAGATTGAAGATCACATAAAGATGGAAACTATGTTTTACTCATCGACAATACTTCTCATCCCTCATAACTATTTGGAATGGAAGCCAAAATTTTTGCTTCATCTTAAATGTAGAGGCTTGTACCAAATAACTATGGCAATGAAAGTAGAGCCAGATTCTGTCGATGAGAAAAATGACTTTCTCAATAGACAATATATGGCCATAGGAAGTATCTGCATGTCTGTTTCTCCTGAACTTTTCCATCAAGTATATGAAGAATCACAAGAATCAACTCCAAATGAATTATGGACCAGATTGGAGGTTCTATTTGGGAATAAAGAAGATTGTGAATATTTCATGCAGGAAGTTGAACAGATAGAGCCAAAAGATCAAGCCTCTTATTATGAAGAGTATTCTACAAAAGTATTTGCAAAAAATTGTATTCCATTAATTGAAGATGATGTCTACTCCATTTCAGACTTGTTTTCTGAAATTCATGTAGAAGATATATAGCATGCATCTCAGGATTCACATGCAGACACTTTTCCATGCGCAATGCATACATCTCAGGAGACAAAAAGGGAGTCATGCACATCAGACTCAATTATGATATTTTATAAGCACAATTTGCATAAACAAATTGGATATTTGAATTCCTCTCGGGAAAATATCCAATTTCAAAAAACAAATCGTCTGAAATGGAGTTTGGGAAGTAAAGTTAAGATCATTTTAAAATCAACAAAATTTCAACGTTTTTCCGGAAACGACTGCACGGTTTTCAAAGTTTCATCCAAACTTTATTTGGATATTCTTAATTACAAGAAGAAAAAGTGGATATGTGTGGAAATCTCAATGGTGTATCTACTTCATCGGATCCATGCAAACATCTAAATCTTCAACAAAATCTTCAACGAGCACAAACTTGCACAGTTGCGAGGTCTTCTTGGAGTGAAGGACAAGGTTGCTTAGCAACTGCTTTTTGTTCCTTCTCATTTTTTTTTATGCATTTTAATTTGAGGGGGAGGGGGGCTCCCATGATTTTTTCCCTCTTTCCTCGTTTATTTCAGTGTATATTTTGTATTTTGGTACCTAACATGGCCTTGTTGTCGGACCCATTCTTTATTTTCACCATAGTGATGTTCAGGGGGGTGTTGGAGTTACTTCACACACACTTAGAATTTATTTTTCCTAAGGATTTTCCTTGTTTATTAGTCATTATTAGTCATTATCCAGACTCGTATATTTTAGGGAAGAATATTCCTCTAGGGAGAATATTCTCTTTAGTTTTCACTTCAGTTTGATCAGTTGAGTGGAGTCTAGATGCTACATTGGGATTATCACCATGAAACATTGGGATCATCACCAGCTAATGTGAATTGTCCTTGGGATCATCACCAGACTAGCTCATTACTCATGATTCCCTAATATCCTCCTCACTTCACTATGTTTCAATCAGTTAACTGAAGACTGATAGACTAAGTGGCAGTTCACTCCCGTAACTGCTTGAGAGACTATACTAGGTGGCAGTTTACTCTCGTAATTGTTGGTGTGTATCCAGATCACTCTAGACCACCACTATGGCACATTAGTTACTCATGTATCCTATATCTATTGTAAATTATTCACTCTTTGAGTGTGGAATATGGTTAATGAGAATTCTTCCATTCTTTCTCTCTTGCTTCTTCTTTCTCAATTTCTCTCTGCAAATGTGTGTGGTATTTTCTAGGTAGATCTATTTTGTGCAGGTTCAATACATTTACACAAGTAGGACTGTATGGATGCTTATTTGGTGTAGAATTTCCCTTTTTTGGTGGCATTTTGGTCAAGTATCACTTTTAAACCTTGATTTTGAGGTGGTTCTGCTAGACAATCTTTCTTTTGTTGTATCTCCAAAATTTTGGCCCTTCTAGGTATGAAAAATTGTTTTTTGTATTTCTCTGATATTTATTCTTTGCAATGCCATAGGTTTGATCAAAATTGGATGTGCCAAGTGGAATTTACGGTAACTTTCCCACAGCTTGCTTCTTGTTGGCCTTTCGAAGAGATCTCACTTGTATAGCATGCCCCGCACAAAATAATTGATATAAAATTCTGAAATTTGTACCATAAATACTAAAGACTGTCCATTATCCAATGCAACCGGTCTCACTCAATTTGGATACTCTAGGAATAATTTATGATTGTTTTACCTGGAACACATGCTTGAGACTAGTCAATAGGACTAGTCAGATACCCTATCTTCCATAGGGTGTATCTACAAATGTAAGATGACCCAGAAGATGAAATTTTTATCACAGATACCGTAATAATTTCTGTGAATATCCTCTGAATTTCAGGGTCTGAAATGTTATAGAAAAAAATTTATAGCGAAAATTATGCGATGACTTAATTCAGGATGATTCCAGAACCCTATCTTACACAGGTTGTATCTCTGAAAGTATAAGGCCTCGGGAGATGAAATTTGAACCCAACGTACCTTGATCTGTCTACTATATATCCTACAAGGGGTTCCTTCTGAAACATCGTAGAAAAACAATTATAGCGAAAATTCCAAGGTGTCTCAAATGTAGCAGCAAAACCCCAAGACCTTGAGCTCTGATACCATATGTTAAGAAACAAACATCAATATAGCATAGAAAAACCTCAGAATAAGTACTCAATGCCTTTAAAAAGAGATAATTTCATATAATAAGCCTCTTCGGGGGGGAAACCTCCTTATACACTACATAAATTTTCAAATACAAGATGATTCCAATTAAAAATGTCTCCTTGGTATTTATAGGAGACTAGGAGGTACAATTACAACTAATACACTCAAGCCGACATAAATAAAATAACATTACTAATGTAATATACCCCAATCAAGGGGTAATGTGCCACTATTTAGGGCTTAACGGGGAATATGTTTCCCGAAGGTTGGGTGTATGTAATGCCACCTTTTGACTTAGATAGCTAGAATTACTTAAGGCCTAATCATATTTTACTTTATATTAACTGTGAAACTATTAATGATACACTTGAAATTTTAAAACATATGGACCTATGTGAATGTCAGATCTATGAATGTTTATCGTTATTTGAATTATGATGGATATTATGCAATCTATTTAAAACTTGAAATTTTTTACATTTAAAGTTGTTGGTACGTGGATACCGAATTGAGGATATGATTAAATGCATTTACATGATGATAATGCATGGATATGTATGAGTTTGTGTTATAAACTAATTCGCAGGGCAATGGGATAAGAAATAGCCAAAAGATAATGATAATAAAATAGTTGATGTCGTGAACATCCACTGAAAAACAGTATGGTATGAATCTTTGTATGTGAAATTATGTTGGTTGAAATGCATTGCTATGATATGTGGACAAGTGAAGGTTTTTTAGGTGGAAAGACTACCTGAAACTGAATATACGATGAAAAAATTCCCAGCAACACAGTGCCACTGTATGGTCTGTGGTAGGGTGTTGACCCTAGTTCTATTAGGAGGGGTGGAGGTATTTCCCACCGTGCATCCTCTGAAACCTCAAGTCATGGGAGGACAGTGTTAGCTTATGCTCCCCTAGACATGTGATGATGACTACCAGTTGCATGTCGAGGAAGCTTGGTCAAGAGAGTTGATACTTCCGCTTACAGGTTCTATCTGGAGTTGGATCAATATAGTTGATGCTCCAAGATAGTCCAGTAGAGGAAGGATAGGGATGGAATATGGAAGTAGGTTAGGGAGGAAGGATGGCTAGAAGTAGTTGAGTGTTAGAATATTGGGTGTTCTCGTTTAACCATAGACAATATAGTTATATTGTCACCCAACCATAGGCACTAATACCACCCCCAAGCACCTTGACCTTGACAGAGAGAATAATTTCAGGCAACAAACCAATATCCAACCAAGGCTAATGCACCAAGAAAAGATAACCAAAACTGATCAGAGAGTCCAACCCAGAAAAATTGAAAATGCAGATTGCAGAACTGTCAGCAGCAGCTACTCCCCAGACTTGCGCACAACTGGACTTCTGCAGTGCGCACAAGTTTATTTTTGCAATTCTGAGAATTCTGGCTAAAATGAAAACAGGCCTCTTATATTTATACTACTTCTGCCAGACTACCTTGGCTGACTTCTTATTTTGGGTGCCAAATACTTAGTATATAATATTTTATTTAGTCGACTTCTCTTTTAGGGTTATATCCAAATCTTTTCTTGCTTCCGGAATATTCTAATCTCGTCAAAGGTCACAAATGGAGGTTAATACCTCTCGCAGCTACCATAATATCAACACTCCATCCTAGCAAGGGAGGTATATTAGGTAATGGTTTTGAGCACAAACAGACCATTCAACCGGTAGCATCATTATAGCCACACGGGCTATCTTATGATCAAATCATGAGCACCGTCATCATTATCCAACTAGATAATATCCATGACAACTAGTACAATGTCATCTAATAGAAAACAATTGTTTCTATCCATAGTAGTACACAACTACTCAATCTGTGACACATAGTCACAACCAGTGGAACATATCCACCACAGTAGCATACATCTATTGTCTAGAGACATAAAGTCTCCATATCAATCATATCATCTGATATTAACCTGCACAGAAAACAATATCATGATATAAACTGAGTCATCTGGGCCATTCTTCCACTCACATCTGTGAGATCTGGAAGAGCATCTTCCCTCAGAAAGTAAAACATCAACCATGGGCTATCTGGACTATTCTTCCCAAGCATGGAAGAATAATTGTCCCTAATTTCTGAGCCTGGAACATTCATCTATATGGGCCATTCCTCCAGCACTAAGAAAAGTGCAACCTGGAGAGAATGAGTCTGCCCTGGGGAATGTCTGTCCCTGATTGTTGAACTTGGACCATTCACCTAACTAGGCCATTCCTTCGGCACTAAACAAAGTGCAACCTGGAGAGAATGAGTTTTCCCTAGGGAATGACTGTCCGAACCATTTCCTAAGTAAATGAGTGTCCTGCACCAACCTCCAAAACAAACCATTCTTCGAAATTCTCACAACTGTGAGCTTCGAAAGAATGATTGTCCGGCGAGGCGGACCATTCTTCTTGACCACTACTATGAGTGACTTCCAAGAAGAAATATTGTCCTAGACCATTCCCCCACACTGGCCACAAGGGGAATAGTTGTCTATGGTACATCAGCAATCTATCAAACCATTTTCATTAAGAAAATGATCGTTCAATCTGGACCATTTTCCGAATTGGAAAATGCCTGTCCGTCAGAAATCTCAAACCACTTTCCGAACTGGAAAGGAACTTCCCATCCTAGACCATTTTCCAAGCTAGAAAATCACTGTCCATAAATCAATGATATATCAGTGCTCCCTCCCAAACTGGAGAGCCGTATATTCCCTTTTAGCTAAGGGAGTTATTTCCACGATCCCCAACTTGTCTCGTAAGTATACAAACTTTATTCCGGACAGAGCCTTTGTCAAGATATATGTTGTCTTCTCATCTGTGGGGATATACTGGAGCTTCACTTCTCCTTCTTGGACTTTATCTTGAATAAAGTAGTATTTGATCTCAATGTGTTTCGATTGTTCATGAAATATTGGGTGTTCTAATAGCCTTATATAACTCTAGTTGTCACAGTATATTATGGTCGAATCTGGAACTTGATCAAATAATCCAGAAATCAGCTTTGTCAACCATACTGCTTTTGTACATGCCTCACATGCTGCGACATATTCTGCTTCTATTGTGCTGAGTGCGACAAGATTTTGTTTCCTGCTACCCCAAGATATCATAGCAGAGCCCAAGCTGAAACACATCCCTGAAGTACTCCTTCTGTCTTTTGCACTTCCTTCCCAATCTGAATCTGTGAATCCATGAAGTTGCATATCGTTGGATGCGGTATATCTTAAACCATAGTTTAGTGTCCCACAAATATATCTTAGAACATGCTTTGGAGCTATCCAATGCTCATGTCTAGATTCCACCTGGAACTAGCTTAGTTTGTTTACAGCAAAGCAAATGTCTGGTTGAGTACTTACTAAATACAACAATGACCCAATAAATTGCCAATATAGGGATGGGTCTACTGGATCAGAATCCAAGTCTCTAACTTTTCTTATATCTGTGGTCATAGGAGTGTCCATGGATTTTCAATCCATCATTCCAAACTTCTTAATAATATTTACTGCATACTTTCATTGTGCAAGGAATACTTCACCACGCTTATTCCATACTTCTAGTCCCAAGTAATAATGCATTAGACCAAGATCTTTCATATTGAACTCAGAAGCTAGTTCCTTTTTACACTGGATGATAAGAGACTCTTCACCTGTCAAGAATCACAGGTGCATTGTTCACAACTTTGTAGTAAAGATTTGGATCTACATGACTCTTGGAAAAACCAAGTCTCATTAAGTAGTTGTCTATTCTGGAATACCAAGCTCTTGGAGCTTGCTTGAGTCCATGTAAAGATTTATTTAGTCTGCAAACATGAGTGTCTATGGAGTGTACTTCAAATCCTTGAGGTTGTTCAATGTATACTTCTTCTTTGATTGCTCCATTGAGGAAAGTTGTTTTTACATCCATCTGATGTAAACTCCATCCCATGGAAGCAGCAAGAGACATAATGGCTCTAATAAAAGTATATCTGGCAACAGGAGCAAATGTCTCGTCATAGTCTTCTCCCTCCTTCTGGGAGAACCCTCTAGCTACGAACCTTGATTTATATTTTTCACACTTCCGTCTGCTGCATGTTTGATCTTATAGGCCCATTTTGAAGTTACTACTGATTTTTCTTTAAGTCTAGGCACAATTTCCCATACATCATTTTTCATGATGGACTGGTGTTCTTCTGTCATGGCTTCTTTCCATTATTTCTTCTAATTTTCATGTTATCTCCTCAAATAACACAGTCAAGTTTGTTTATTTTAGGTGAAGGAGGTCATTAAAAAATACATTTCTAAATTTCTTGGGGCTCACTTTTACAAGCTCTAAATCTGTAATAAAGTTTGCTTAACATTTGGTTTGGTTTTTCCTTCAAAAAACACGTATCTCAGGTTTTGGTGGCTAAGCGCCTTTTACAATAGGGCTTCTAAGCCACCGAAAGCCTAGATTTTGGTGGCTTAAATGCGAAATTCGGGGCTATCTTAGCCACCGAAAGCGTAGGAACTTGGAAATGGTTACAGCACTGACAATCTTGGAGCAGTGATTATGCTACAGATATGGGGGAACTTTGGTTGAGGTTTCAACACATAGTACAGGGTTCACGTGATGGTGAAAGAAATAATATTAGAACTAATCTTTGAAGCCTCTATTTCACAAATTGTTGCTCCTATTCAACTAGCATTTAAATCCAAAATATACCTTGGCCTGGCTCTGTCAAGATTGCAGCTGATATTCCTATGTTAACTAAACCATGTGTTTTAGATGCTTTATTTCCTTCTGTGCTTGAAGGAACATGTGCCAAATTTGGTACATTCGGTTGTGGTAAAACTATCATTACTCTTGCCAACAAAGGTATATCTCATCATAGCTGTTGCAGACAAGAAAGCATGATCAAAAGGTGTTGGATCAAATCAGGTGTTATTTGGTTTTGAAACAAATACATACTAAAGAGATACAACACTGATTTATGCAACTTATTTTAAGCGGCCCTAAACTTAAATGAACATCCTTGAAGATCAAGAAGCTGAGAGGAAACATATTTTTACAATTTTGAAAGTTATTTTCAAAACAGAGCTTTCAGTGGCTTACAGGCTAGAAATTTTGGCTCCTTAGCCACCGAAAGCGCAGAAAATTGCAGATTGCTCTTATTTTTGCTCAGATCGATTATTTTTGTATCCATATGCCTCGAGGGTGGTTTCTAATGATAGATAATAATTAAAGGGATACATAACATCATCCCTTTTCATCTTTTGAGGTAGATGATGAGGCAAGAAGACTAAGTGGTCTTTCTATTTTTGGGTAAAAATAGAGAGCGACTATGTAGAGCGTGCCCTGCACAGAATATTTATTGAATAGATCTGAAGTTGTTACACAGCATACTATAGACTGTACTCTAACCAACACATTTGGTCTTACTCAATTTGGATCTGTTATGAAGAAGTTATGACGTTTTTACCTTAAACACATGTTTTAGACTAGTTTCAGGACTAGCCACAAACTCTATTTTCCACGGAGTGTAACTCCAAAAAAACAATGACCCACAAGCTGAACTTTTTATCACAGATACTTGGATATGTGGCTTCAATGGCATAGCAATTTTACGGTCGGAATCATTCTAGAATAAAATTTATTGCGAAAATGGTGAGATGACCTGTAAATAACATACCTTAGAAAGCATCATCAAAAAAAATTATCCTTCCTTGAATTCTGATCTTCTTTTCTTCACCTTTCCTCGAAAATTTGGCTTCGATATCATTTGGTTACCTCAGACACATATAGATATTCAATATGTTCAAGTGTGATGTAAAATGAGAGAGCCTTGCCTCTTATTTATACTCTCCAAGTAGCCTCCTTAAAAACAGATTATATGTCACTTTGCCCACTTTCTTTATTTTAAAATTAACCCACTTCTAATTTCTCCATTAAATTTATTATTTAAATAATTTATTTTGTATTCACTTTTAATTATAGTGCACTCATCACTTCACTTTATTATTTACCTTTAAAATCTCTTAAACCACTTTGACTATTTTGACCTTTCGAGGCTTCTAGATGACATATGAGGATCCTCCAACTTTGCAAGGCCATAACTCTCAAACCGTGAAGAGTTATGTGACGTTCCACATACCACCAGAAATGGCATGACATGTACTATCCATATAGAATAGTATTACCTGAAAATATATCAAAACTCATACCGTTATCCATCAAACAAACTTGGGCCCATTACCTAAACCTAGGTTCTCCAACTTCTCATGGCCATAACTCTCTAACCGTGAGGAGTTATGTGACGTTCCACATACCACTGGAAATTGCATGACAAGCACTATCCATCTAGGATAGTTTCACTGACAAATTCGTTGGCCTTCATCTCATTATTCCACAAATAATCATGGGTTCTCTAACCATATTTCTAGGATAACTCAATTCGCAAAGCGTCTTCCCATGAGGGGTTTCACCATAAGGGGGCCACTTTGGAGTTCATCCATTTGTACTTATTATCAACCATGACAAGACAACAAGGAGCCATCTTTACATCAAACAAACTTGAGTCCATTACCCAAATCTTTGTGCCACTGAACTTTCTTCAAGGGTTGACATCAATGACAACCAACCTTAATCAACATCACCATTGCTACATAACTGCAGAATCTCTCTAGTGGCCTGCTCTCCCTAGTGGAATCCTCGGATTCCCTATTGTCTCAGCTTCTTTCAAGGTGTCCTGAAGCCACTTGAGCTTCCTCTTCCCTGAAATAGCCTCCTCAGCCTCACCCGAAGAAGGTACCCCTGAAAACTGACCAACTGAGCCCAATGACCCAGTTCTCTGAAAACCTGTACCCGTGCCTGTAGAACCTGAAATGCCATGTGAACTAACAACCAGAGGACTGAACTGTGAAGTGCTCGATGCGATGACATGTGGACTGCCCAGTGAGCCAACTTGTACTGTGACCATTGTTGAACCTGTAATCCCCGACACCCAATGCCTCATGTACTAGAACTCTGAGTCCCAACTCCCTACACCTGACCTCCCTGCTGAGAAGTCAAAGGTTGTCTCTCCTCTAACTCACGTGACCTCCTACAAGCCCTCTCCTCCTCAAACTTCACATCCCTCTGAACAACAACTCTCCTAAGTGCAGGGATGTAAAGCCGATAGGCTTTAGAAGTCTCATTGTAACCCACAAGTAAACCCTTTTCAGTTGTGGGTTCCATCTTCGTCCTCTACCCTTTGGGAACATGAGAGAAGGTGATACATCCAAAAATCCTCAAATGCTCAACTGGAGGCTTCTGCCCAATGAAAGCCTCCTCGAGAGTCATGTCCCCAACTGCCCTGTGAGGACTCTGATTCTGCAGATAAACTGCAATGTTGCAGGCCTCAACCCACAAGAACAACGGTAATCCCTGGTCATGGATCATCGATCTAGCAGCTCCAACTATCGACATATTCTTCCTCTCTGCAACCCCATTCTGCTCAGGGTTGTAAGGAACTGTCATCTCCTTTTTTATGCCCTCCATAGTACAAAAATCAATAAACTCATTCGAGGCATACTCACCTCCATTGTCAGATCTCAATACTTTAATTTTCTTTCCTGTTTGGTTCTCAACAAGAGCCTTAAACTCTTGGAACCATGTGAAGACCTCATCCTTATGCTTCAGAAAATAAATCCAGGTCTCTTCCTGGAGTGGTCATCAATGAACAATACATAGTACTCATGACCACTCAGTGATGGAGAAGATATCCTACCACTAACATCTAAATGTACCAAGTCAAGGATACATGTAGTCTTGTTATCTCGGCCCGTAAATGGAGCCTTGGTATACTTGCCCAAAGCACACCCCCTACAAACATCATCATGCTCAATGTTAAACTCTGGAATACATGTAGTGATCTCCCTATCAATCCTCATAACCCCGTGATGCAGATGCCCCATCCTCCTGTGTCAAAGCTCACATAAATCCATGTTGTTGGTCATGCACACAAATGCCCTTGATGCCTCCCATATCATCCTGTACATCCTCCCATATCAAACTTCGATGATCTTGGGCTCTGAAATGTTACCACCCTTCGGATAAAGAAATACATGCCCATCTCTGAAAGTCACCACATATCCTTTGTCCTCAATACAAAAAATTGAAACAAGATTTTTCTTAAGGCCTGGAACATACAATACTTCTAGCAACCTCAAGGAAGGTAAAGACTCCCTCTGAAAAGCCACTATGCCAACCCCAGCAACACACACAGCTCGGTTGTCTCCCAAAACTATGTCTTGATCGTGTGCTCACTGCCTAAGCTCTATAAACTACTCCCAAACACCTGTCATGTGGCAAGAAGTGCCACTGTCTATATACCACAACGTGGGAGATACTGAGCCACATGATTGCTCTACCATAAAGACAAATTCTTGATCAAATCTCGAAGAGAACTCATCCACCTTCGTTGAAGCTGCCATGTTTTGTGCCTTCTTCATCCTCTCGAGACACGTAACTACATAGTGTCCCATCTTCTGACAACTCCAACACTTTACTTTGCTAAGATCCTTCTCCCTCTTTTTCTTTGGTTTTCCCTGTTGCTTACCTGTACATGTGGGCCCTTGAGTCTTGGGCTTCCCCTTCCTCCCTTTGGTCGAAAGAGCCGCATTCTCCTCCTCCTCCCTAACACTTGATAAGTTGCCCTGCAAATAATCTCTCTGGGTCTCCTCCTGTATGAAATCGTCCCAAAGCCTATCCCAAGAAGGCATGTTCTCATGCCACACGATCCCCTGAACAAACATAGCCCATGGTTTTGACACACCACTCAAGGATGTCCGAACAAGATCAGCTTCTCCCACTGCCTCCCCAACTGCTGCCAACTCATTCCTCACTTGTGTGATCTGAGTAAAGTAGGAAGTCACCCCTTCACCCTTGGCCATCCGGATATTTTTCATCTTTTCCCTCAACACCATCTTCTTGTTCTCATTTGTGCTTTGATACATGCGAGTTAAAGCACCCCACATATGATATGCATGACCTTTACTACTAACATGTGAAACTACATGGTCTTTTATGGCATCAAGAATGATCATTTTCGCCTTAACATCCTTTTTATTGAAGGTTGTCAATGCTACTGCATCCATGGGTCCCTGAACGGGCTTCGTGGCAGTACTTTCAACAATGTCCCAAAGTTCATTTTCTTGAAAAAGTAAAATTATTCTCGCCTTCCATGGACTGAAATTTCCCGCCCCTTCTAGCCTATCCTCCCACCTCAAACCTGTAGCCATATTGTTGAAGAAAACAAGCCCGAACCACCACTCTTCAAATCTGCCCACAAATATTCACTTCTGTTATAAAATTTCTAAGTGTAAACAACACACTTCCCAGTTGTTCCAGTCACCAACGCTCTGATACCATGAAGAAAAACGATGTCCCCAACTCGGTTTCAATCACACCTTATCACTCCCATAGTTTAATGCCCAACCCACATGATATAATTTCATCACATAACATAAATTAAATTATGGAAATGAAATTTCTAAATTTGAAACACAAGACAATCTTCTGTGACTGAAAATTAAATGCAGAAATAACCCAGCAATAACTGAACACAGTACAAAAGAAATTTTGGTCCAAAAATGACCCAGGAAAAACCCCCAGGGTGAGGGAAACCTGTTCTTCAGAGAGGGCAACTTCTTTTATTAATTATCAAGCATCGGAAATTTTACATTTACAGCAGAAAATTAAATAACCAGCAGAGGCAACTTATCTCTCTTCTTCCCCAAGACAAAAACCTCCTTGGAAATCGTGCCAATATTTCACCTCGATTTTTGAGCCATCATACTCAGAAATTCCGTACGTTGTACAAAGAGCAGAACCCCTTGCACTGTACGGCACCTCGATTTATGTGCATGTTGTATGGAAAAGTACGACTGTACAGATGCCCTTGTTGTTGTACTCTCCTCGAAATCCATGTTGTTTTCGATTTTTGTGCTATGTAACCCGTACTATACGGCTGGTTATTGGCTGCATTTAATGTTGGTCAGTACCTCGATTTTTATGCCCACATGCTTGGAAAATCGTGCATCTATTTTCTGGAAATGATCTTCCAGCTTAATTTCTCCTTTGCTCTCTCTCTTCAACGAATGTGCAAAAGTGCTCTCAATGGACTCATGAGAGACATTTAATGGCCTCTTTACCCTCTTGGCCTTTCAAATTCCCAAAGTGACTTGGATGTCCACATGATCCAATGGCTCACAATGAGTTAGATCAATGGTAGAAATAAAGTGCACATGAAAATCACTTTTTAATTTTTCATTCACCCAACTTAAATAAAAGACCCACTTAGCTTTTATTTCCTAAGTCACTTTTCACCTTATGAAATACAAGGGGGGTCACATTTAAAGTGGTCACATTTCCCTAGGCAAAGAGACCAAGGCTAAAGAAAACCACTTACCTCGGTATAAAAATTTAACAAAAGGATGCCACAGTATAAATGCATCTTCTTATTATTACATTATAGAATGGTGGGAAACTTTAGAGTTGAGCCATTTCTCCAATCAGAGAACAACTTGGTGTATTAGAGTGCAGAGGATGTGAGGGTGACAGACACATGAATCCAACTCTAGAACAACTAAACAAAGCCAAAAACTTGGCATAAATCTTCACAAATTAAAAACTCAAAAAAATACTAAAATTAATAGACAAATGTCTCAAACTCTGTTAAAATCAGTCAAATTCACCATATAACTTGGTCAAACTCAGCAAGTCCTTAATAGTTTGACCAGGCTTGACCAACAGACTCCGGTAGTTCTGGAGCCACCAAGAGCCCAGTCGGCTCAATCACTTTGCTGCAACTCTAGTCAAGGCTGTTTAGGGTAGACACTCAAAATATATGCCCTCTGTCTTTCAACGTGTAAAACCATGTACATGACCTCCATCTTTCATTGTGTAAAACCATGTACATTCTCTCTTAAGGCATAAAACTATGATCTTGATTTACTACAATACTCTTTTTTGGCTTCATCAACAAACTCTTACGAGGCTCAATCTAGTCATCAAATAATGCCCTTGGATTTACCCATGCACATTTCAGATATTTCTCAGTATCATGTCTTACTCTATTTTGTTCTCTATGTGGAATATAAGGAGATGTCAGTCTAAGTGTTGAAACTCGCTAACTCATTCCCTAATGTCTTGCCCTGTTCCAATAATAAACTTGATTTATCCTTCCAAAACTCAAGGATGAAAAAGAGCAATAAGTATGCCAATCACAAATCTGCTGACTTTAAAACCTTGCAGCTTAACACCAGAATAATCCAAATAGTTTTTCATCTGGTCCATTTCCCTCCCATAATCTATCATTATAAAGAAAGAAAAACTCCTGGGCTAACATCGAAATTTTTAATAAAAAGTGAAAACATCCATCCTTGCTTCTATTTTCCTTGTGGTTTGAACAAGGGATTAAGCATTTTTTGCATTCCTCATTACATGGAATGAACTGCAAAACTATCTCAATTTGTTACTAATCCTTGTCAAATTCCTAAAGATGACCATGCAAATCAGCATAAAGCAAATCTGACTTCATTCAGCAGGTATCGAAAGCCTTTTTCATCCTTCATGAAAAATATACAGTATTGCTCAGCATTAAAAGCAGTTCAACCATTAAGACATGTGGCAAAGCACATATATTTATTAAACAATGAACCTTGTTTCTGGCTATCAAGTTGTTTCAAAAGGTTACAAAGTGTGATTGATAAATCATACCTGCCAATAACCTTACATATTTTATGCTTGAACTGGATTACTACCAAGATATGATACCATGTTGGTATGCGCAATCAATGGCATGAATCAATTTCAAATATAAATTTCCAGGTTGCATCAACTGCAAGATAACACGTTATGTTACATCAATGTAACCACAGAGACTCGAAGACTCAAATACCATTCTTCAAAACAAATAACCATTGCCATAATTCCTAGTCTGACCATCATCCAAACCTTCCTTCAATGGAGGCCAAAATGATTAGCATAAACTAACACAATCTCGAATATCAAAAGTTCCTGAAATGAAATATGACATGTCTACATTCATATTTGTGTCTGTTGTGTCTAATGCAGATATCTTCTTACAGTGACAATATCACTCCATGGTCTTAGATTTCAATAACAAGTACTTAGCACCAATGACAGCAATTCCATATCAATATCATCTGTAGCTCATAAAATACTATTGGGATGAAAGTTGGAAGTATTGTTGTGTTCCAGAAGTTCCTATAACCAATGAGCTCAACAAATATCAAGAGCCAATAAAACATCTGAAGATGAAACAATGAAAGTAAAGGCCCTCAAAACTACTTTCATGCCTTTCAATAATAAGGCCTATACCGCATAGATCGCCTGAATCTAGGCATTTTCCTGACAAACCAAGACATGAAATGAGATATGTGAAGAAATTAATCATTTAAATAAGTCAATATCACTATGCCAAATGCAATAATATGCACATTATTTAATGGCAAAACACTCAATTTGCAGGCTCATACCCATAACCATAGGGAGAGTAAAAATAAGGTGGAACATATGGTCGTCGTGGCTGAAATCCAAAATAGGGATTGAACTGTCGTCCACGATACTGCTTCATCCCTGGGACGTTTGTCCTTTTGGTGGTAACCTGCATCCAAGCCACATCTTAGTAATCAAAATTACATAAACCAAAGCTTGGTAACTGGAGTTTGCTTTTGTAGATGCTGGAACAAATCTGTGCATGAGTGAAGGTGCAAGAGCAGCATTTTTGGAAATTGGTTTATTCTTGTACAGGTGGAACTAATATATTAGCTAGCAAATTGTTTTTATTAAAGAATTTGTTGATTAAAAAATACAAGAAAAAAGTCTAACAGAGAAAAAGCAGGGAAGAGCACAGCAGAGCAGAGTCTGGTTTCAGGGTTTCAATATGGCAGGAGAGACTCATTTCCCTTTTAGACCACCACTCCTATCTGAAGGCCCTAGTGGGATCACCATCTTTGCCCTCATCAGAAGAGCTCATGCAATACCTGATGGATGAGGCAAAGAATGGAAATGAATCCTAAACAACCTCACAGGGGCTGTCTGGATCGAGATTCTTCCAAACCTGTGATTGAGATTAAACCTAAAGAGACAGTAGAAGACCTTTTCAGGCTCAAATCCAGGAGTCTTATCTGCTGCTTCACAAGGGTGTGCCTGTCAAAGAAGACTATAAAGAACTGGAACTCCAATAATTGGCACCTCAAATGCGGCTATGATCTATCCCTTAAGTGAAGGGGTCTTTTGTGGTAGTGTTTTCTTCTAAAGAAGAAAAGATGTCATTTTTGAAGGAGGGGCGTGGTTTCTAAATCATGCAAGTCTATATGAAATACTGAGAGACCGGGTTTGACCTGAGTAGAAATTCCATCAAATCCCCCAGTATGGATAAGACTGCCATTCTTACCTCTGGAATTTTGGAATGATTTTGGACTAAAATCTATAGGAGATTGCCTAGGATCATATGTCAGCATCACAAAATTAACAAAGAGAGGAAACTGGCCAACTATGCCAGGATGTGTTAATTTCAGAGCAAGCCACTTCCAGTCAAGTCAAACTAAAAATTGGCACGTAGATTATAGACTGGGCTTAAGAAAATAGCCCCTTACAGTACAGATATTGCAACGAATATGAGCATTTAGAGGCAAGTTCTGCACAAAAACCTTAATCTGGGAGTCGGCCATAAGATCAACAGCCTCAATCTGGAAAGCCGGCCAGAAGTGAAAAGAAACCCCCTGCCCAATTCAAAAAGGACTTGACTGCCCAAAGCTCAGATTCAGACACATAATAAATTTTCTGCATTGAGTCAAGAAGATAGAACAGAACCACCGGAGGAAATCAAGGCATCAAATGGACAAGGTGTGGATTCTAACCACTCTGAATTCCGAGTTTCTAATTCTCATGAGGGAAAAGCGCCTGTTAAAGATTTATCAATTAAAGAATCAACCCTACATTGGAACCCTAGATTCCATCTGGTGTCGAACCCCTCCTGCTTTCTGGGGAGAAGGAAGAGAACATCTCTGAAAACACTGAGGGAAACTCTCAACTTTCAAGGCCTAACTGAAAAAACTGAGAAAGTGGACTATCCATCAACCGAGAGCAAAGGTAGAATTATTCCCCCTAGTCCTATTCAAACAGTAATAGACCTCTAAAACTCAGTGTGGGGGAAAGGAGAAAGAAGAAAAACACAATTAAGCTTTAAGAACAAAGCCATTCAAATATAGCTGATGGATCTCAGAAGCAGCTGGAAGAAATCAGCCAAGCAACCAAGGTATTTATTTAGTTCCTTTCTCTAAACCATAAATGGTTTAGGTTTTTACAATCCTGAAGACGAAAATCTTATCATGGAATAATAGGTATGGGACCGAGAAGCAAATGTCCTACCCCCAAAAGGAAAATTTTGACTGAGAAACCAGAAGAAGTTCTAATTCAGGAATCAGAGTTAATAACAGAAGAAATTACAATGTGAAGAGGGGAGGGAAATTGGCAATCTCCCTTGGATAATTTGAGACTTGAATTCTATGAGGGGCTCTTGAGAAGGGAGGTCATTCTGGAATAATGTAAACAATCTTTGATTGATTTTTGTTCAGGAAAATTCCCTGGTAGACATTAAACCTAAAACAGGGAAGTTCACTTTGGAATAACAGAAAAAGAGGAAAAGCCTTCATTTTGGAGAGGTTAAATAGATTTCTGATTAGTGAATCTTGGTTTCAATCAAATTTTGAAACGGAATTGTTTATCCTAAAGGCAGCTCTCTCGGACCACTGGCTCGTCTGCCTGTATCTCCAAAAAGAGTGAAAACCGAAGAACATTCCCTTCAGATTTAAAGCCACGTGGTTCTCACACCCAAAGCTAGAACCAAACATAAGGAAATGATGGTAAGAACTAACCTCTCTTAAATGATCAAGATGTACATTGTGCTCAAAAAACGACAGCATATAAGAACCTTTGGAAATATTTTTATTCAGAAGGAAAAATTGGAAAAGTAAAAGAGAAAATTCAATAAAAAGTTTTAAAAACAAAGACTAGCAGATTTGATAAGATAAGATAATTTTATTAATGTCCAACAAATGACCACAAAAGTAGGTCAATGGAACTGAAAAGGGTATATCTAGTGTCAATACTGAAAGCAACTCCTAGATCAATATTGAAAGCAGAAAAGATAGAGAACTAAGTGTCTAAATAAGAGCTAAGATATAAAAGAACATGCAAGTACAATATAACCTCTCAGCCAAACAGAGGAGAGAATGTCAAGGTCTGTTGGAGTTGCTGTAGCTTGAGCTAGCTGCTGAGGATGAGTGAGGGGACCATTATACAGGATCCTCATTGGAGTCATCAATAACTGTAAAGGGGCCAATGCACTGGTGGATGATGTCCTCCAAGGAGTGGCCGGCATTGAGAGGAGTTGTCTGTATGATCCTGGGGTAAACGCAAGAGCAAGGAAGCCCAGCACTCCTAACATCCAAGGCCATGAAGAAGAAACTCCTGATAGAAGCCTTGCTGCTCAAGCAGACCTGAGGGGTGGTGCATTGAACCAAGGGAGATCCCGACTCTTTGGCCAGCTAGAACTGGTCTCTCTGCTGAGCTGGTGGTGTATGCCATATGTCCTGGAACAGAGACTCCTAATAGGTCTCGAGGGGGTCATTCGACCTCTGAGGGAAGGTGGTTGAGGTCGACTGGTAACAGGAGGTCACACCAATCTGGAATCTAACAACTCATGAATATCTGCCTACCGCTTGCTGCTCCAAACAGACAAAACAATCCAGAAGTATAAAGTAATCATCCTGAAGACCTCCGGCTAGAACCAAACATGTAAAGACTAGTATCTGTGTTTGAATACTTCCCTCGTGAATAGGGTAAGACATCTATAGTTGGGGTAGAGGAAAAAAATGGAAAGGGAGCTTATTGGGCCCCAAAATAGACAACAGTAACTCCCTCTGATCTCATAGTAGATGGGACACCAGAAAATAAGATGTTGCTGTCTGTATCTCCTATAAGTGACACAACCAGCAAACCCTAACCGGTCGTGGGAGGTGGTGATCGGTCTCAATCCCAAGTCTATGGGAGCCCACCCGAAATTGACCAAGGGGGATCCTAAGGGCATGCATCCAATGTCTATGTGTGTGGGGAGGTCAAATGATAAGACCATCTCTCATCTCAAGAAAATGCTCAACATAGAAGGTCATCATAGGACCAAGCGCCCCCCCTTGTCCCTCGAAGGCACAATCTAGGTGACCTGGATATATTGTCTATAGATGTCCTCTCTGATAGCTCAATTCAAATCCTTCTTGGACAGCAGGAGGTGACTTGGCACATCACAGGAACCTAAAGATGGGAAGACAGTTTGGACAGATGGTCGTTGAACGAAGTAACCAAGAGACCTCTAACAACCATCATCGAGTGCACCCTATGGGGTCAACCGAGGCAATGGCCTTCGAAGAACAAAATGCTGAGTAGGGATACCTGTCGCACCTAGAGGTCGAGTCCCCAAAAATCCTAACTCTATGAAGGAATGACACCAGTTTGAAGATGGCTTCAAGACGAAGAGGTTGGGCCCCGAACTTTGCCTAACCAATGGGTTGAGAGACATCCTGCATGCATCGAACAATGTGACTAAGAAGGAGGGTTTGGACTCTCTAACTTAGCCTAATCATCCTAAAGCATCCTCAGTCCCTAAATCTCAGAACCATAGAGGACTGTGGGCCTAATGATCATGTCCAAGAGGTGCATTTTGGACGAGATGCCTTGGAAGTGGTTATGGAAGTAGTCTCCCAACCAGTGCAAGGGAGCCATTTCCCTTGTTGAGTCGAGGCTGGAGGACATGCCTCATGCTGAAATAAGGTCCCATGAACTGGACCTCCAAATGTGTGAGTTGTAGTGATCTCAATCTCCTCCCCCTAGAAGTAGAAATGGTAATCTGATAGAGCACACTTCGACGCATTGAAGATCATACCCTTGGCTTCACCGATGTTGATCATGAACTATCAAAGCTCACAAGAACTGGACAAAGCGTCGATCTATCTCTGTGGGCCATCGGGAGAGAAGGCCAGAAGGATCGAATCAGCAGAAAAAAGTAGAGGATCTCAAAGGAAGAGAGGAAATTCTCAACAATGAAGTCGATACTATGTACATGACGAAAGAGATATTCTAGAGGCAGAAACCAAAGATTCAGTGGCTGAGAAAGGGAGACTTAAATAAAGAATTCTTTCATAGATCAACTCAGAAAAGGAGTTGGGCTATCAATAAGATCTGCAGAATCTCCAAAGAAGATGGATCCATAATTGAAAGACAGTATATGATTAGGTGTGAGTTGAAGCTTGCTTTAAGATTTAAATCTCTGATATCAGATCCAGGGGCCACACTGAGAACTGATGAAGATTCTTTGTTGTCTTTGATTCTGAAAATCATATCAGAGGACAATCAGAAAATTTTAGCCCCTGTTACTGGAGAGGAGTTACATGAGGATCTTTGCAATGGAGAAAAACAAGGCCCCAGGGCCAGAAGGTTTAGTTACATGAGATTTTTTCCAATGGAGAAAAACAAGGCCTCAGGGCCAGAAGGTTTTCTAACAGACTTCTTCCAAAATGTGACATATAGTCAGTGGAGATCCATTAGAACTCAGAAGTTGTTGAAGAATCAAGGAAAGCGGATAAAATCTTTAAGGCCCTAAATTCCACCTTTATTGCTATGATCCCAAAAAATCTCTCAGGATTTCAACTCTTGCTGCCCACTTTTTCTGCAACACTGTCATAAGATTATATCAAAGGTAACCACCTCCAAGATTAAACGCACATTATCTTATAGCACCAAATCGGTTTCGTAGTTGGAAGGCAGATTTTGAAGAGTTTGATTTTTGTTTCACAGGAAGCTATCCATTGATTCCATTAAGTGAACCTAAAGAAAGATGGGGCATGTTGCTCAAGCTTGATCTCTTCAAAGCCTACAACAAACTTAACAAGAATCTCCTCCAAAAAATACTCCAGAGTTTTGGTTTGATCAAAATGCTGTAAGTTGGATCTCTGAATGCTTTTCCACTGCCCACTTTGTGGCTTTACTCAATGTAGAGCCAACAAGATATTTTAGAGCCTCAAGGACTCGAGCAAGAATGCCCACTCTCTCCCTCTGTTTCCTGGCTGAAGCACTGAGCAGAGCAATTAAAGCAGCCAGCGGGTCAAATTGGATTAAAGGAATCACATTATCATCAGCCTCTGAACCTGTTACTCATCTTCAGTTTGTAGATGACATTCTTATCCTAGGAGCTGCAAGTGTTAGATAAAATCAGATTAATTTTATTAATGTACAACTAAATAACACAATAGTAGGTCGATGGAACCTGGGAGTACAATCATCATTAATAAAATCCAAGTTAATGTCAGAGAAACTAAGTGCATGGATAAAATCATCTCTATCTTTGAGGAAGCTTCAGGCCAGAGTATTAGCACAGAAAAATTTAAAGCTTAATTTCTTAATGTGAATTAGGGCCTGAGGAAAATTATTGACATTCTTGGTTTCAAGGAAGAATACCTCCCTACCTGGTACCTTGTTTTTCCCCTAGAAAATAGCCAACACAGTAGGAAGGATTTTAGCAAGATATTGGATAAACTCAATATCATATTGGTGTCGTAGACTAACAAGAATAACTCATTGGCAGATAGAATGACCTTAATACACTCTATACTCTCTGTTATCCCTATATATCAAAGCTCTAGTCTAAGGGCACCTGCCTTGGTGCTGATGGATATAGAAAGAATTCTCAAGAACTTCTTATGGCAAGGGTCCTCAAATGAAAGGAAAAGGAACCTTCTTGTTGTAAACCTAATCCGTTAGGGTTATGGTATTTTGCATGTATTTTTCATTATTCACTTGAGAAGGATTATGAAAAGTCACAAGTGAATAGGAACTATTATCGGGAGTCCAAGAGACCTATTGGAAGATGAATCCAAAGGTCATAGATGAGTCCAAGAGACCTATTGGAAGCTGAATCCAAAGGTCATAGATCATGTATTTATACGTGTATCATATTAATAAAATGTATTCCACACTGATCTACATTTGTGTGCATTCTAACAGTGGTATCAGAGTGCCTATAGTTCTCGAGGCCTGAGTTAAGCAATGGTAGTTGTCCATAGCATCCTAGTTTAACTTCACTAGTCTTCCTCGTGCAGAAATGCCTCTGTCTCATTTATTCCCTTCGGTGTTTTCATTCTCCTGCAGAAACGTCTCTCTGCCTTCTGTCTTTCTGCAAGTCAGTCTGTCCATCTGCCTGCATTCTGTTTATTCCCAGATATCAGCAGGGTAGCAGCAGAGATCCAGAATAGCCATGGCCTTTCCTTACTAATGTAACAGGCGGCTAGGAGAAAAATCAGAAAGAATAGCCCAAGCATGATGCTTTTCCATCTCCACTTGTCAACTTGTTCTGAAACTGAGCGGACAATAGAAACTATGTCCGTCTTAGCAGTAAAATGCTTAAGTCCAAGGATGCCTTTGAGCTGTTGAAGGGACACAATAGTGGCTACACCTGCCATGAATCCCACTGTAGTTGCATGGGAAAGGAGGTCTATGATGAATCCTAACCTAAATATGCCAAAGGATGCTTGAAAAACACCAGCAAAGAAGGTGGCAGTCATCGCCAAATGTACATAGAGCTCGGGGTTATGTATCAGCAAGACCTCATGGCTGAGCATTGAAGCAAGAAGAATCGACACAGCGGTGATTGTGCCTACTGCAAGATCCCTTGAGCTCCCCAATATTGCATATATTAGTGGAGGAACAAAGCTCAAATCTTTGTATTTGCAGTCAAAGTCCAATACCCTAAGGTATATTCTTCACTTTTTGGCTCTGTAATTGTATTTCTTAGGTGTTGCAATTATATTTTTACTCTCAGAGCGGCGCAGCAAAAGCTTTCTAAAATTTGTGTATCTGCAAGTGGCCAACACACGATATTGTAGAACTTTTACGTTGATTATGCCTGAGTCTACAAATAAGACAATGGGTTTAATTCAGTCTTCATGATATAGCACATTTGGATCTGATTATTTCTCCAATTTTCTTGTGAGAGGCTACCTCACCAATTTGCCATAGAGTAGTGCGGACATAATGAGGATGTTGACTAAAGTGTCTTTGTTGACTACAACTAGAAATCTGCAGTTTGATACTGTTTTGCAATACCAAAATATGCTCTTCAAACTTTGCTCACTCTCCTCTATGTACCATCGAGCGTTTCCAACTCAAAGATGCAGGGAAATCAATCCCAGGATACTTGTCGAGTGATCCATCCTCTAGGGTTCAATTGTTGTGCAAGAACTCAAAGCAGAATGCAAGGCAAACTTCAGAGAAATTGATGACTCAGACCAATGGATTGTATGTCCAAACCCGATAGGGAAGAGGTGATGGAAAGCTTGCATAGCAAACATCAATGTAATGCAGAAGGCTTATGAGAGAGCCTTGACCACAAACACTAGCGTTCAGAAAGCCACTAAAGTGATTTGTACAGCCTGCATATAGCTATACAACCAACAAACCCTCACTTTGCACATGTTAATTTTCTAATCCTAGTGCCTAGATAAATTATCTACTTGTGATTTTCTTGCTGAAAATTAAATTGCAGCTCACAGAATAAAATGCACTCACTGGAATAATTAACTGAAATAAACAGCAGAAGCAAATGAAACCAATTTCACAATCACACATACACAACAAATTTTCTGCCCTTCAAAATCAAATTTTCATTAATAATGATTCCAAGCTTACAAGGGCTCCCAAACTGGGAAAATCTGCACACTGAGAAAAGAGACTAAGCTACAGCCAAAACCTTGCCGCCCAGCACCTCTGCACAGAATTGTACAACCTGTCAATCGCGTACTCGTGCCTGTGCAGTTTGCCCAGCATGTACCCGTGCCCTGGACAATATGTACAGAGTGTACCCACGGCTGTGCATGTTGCTTCACATATCCGTGCCCTGTACAGCCTGTCCAACACGTACACTTGAGCCCTATATGTTTTGTACTACGCATACACCCACGCCCTGTACGTTTCGTACGCCATGTATGAACTGTAGTTGCGGCTATACCTGTTGCCCAGATCTGCATATACAGACTGCCCAGATCTATCCTTGCTATCAGATCTGTCTGCTACCGCCCACTTGCTCCCTTCTCTTTTGGACTTGAGTAAAAAGTCCTTTGCTTGCTCTCCTTGTGAGTCACTAACTCTCAACCCTTACTTGTGTTGATGGTGTGTGTCTCCTCCTTTCACCTTGGCTTCCTTTTATAACATTGAATTGAATTCCTAACCCTAATCTCCAAAGTGATTGATGGTTGAGATTAGATCTCACTTCACTTGAGATCAACGGTTGAGATTAAGTCTAAATCACTAATGTAATTAAATTACATTTTATTAAACTTTTCCTAACTCGATAACTAAAAAGTCATTCCCTTTAATAATTCCTTTAATGAAAGTGAATTTCCAAAGTTCATGAAAGGTCCTTTGGACGACTTCCACACGTCCAACACTAGACCTGTGCGGAAGTACCTGTTTGATGCTACAAACATCAACAGCACACAGTCCTAAGCCATTGCAAAGTAGTGGAAATTTGTGAAGGTCATGGAAGGAAAGAAATGACACCAATATTCTAAGGGATAAAATTTTCCGATTGCATTGAACAAATTTCAGGTCTATTCCGGACCAACACAACAAGCTTTATGTCATTGGAGATCAACCTTGAAGATCAATTCAACTCCAGAAGCAAGAACTTGCAAATAGTCTTTTTATTCACAGTACAAAATCGAATTTCTCCAACTTGAATCACAACTCCAACAAGATGAAATACAACAAAAGAATCAACATTTTGAACTAGTCTTTGTTCAGAACAATTCTCTTTTTGAATTTGAGAATGATTCCTATCAGAGCAAGCACATGATCAAATTAGTGACGCCACTTCAGAAGCAGATTCAAATGAAGACGAAGTTTGTCATAAACAAGTTCCACTTTCAGTTTCCAAGCCCATCATCAAACCTTGGGAAGAAATCATCAACAACAAGTGTTGAACAAGTCTTGGATACAAAATGGAAGTGACTTCTCACATTCCAGATTAATCCAAACCAATCCAGTTCTGGAGTGTTGGATTCCTTCAAGAAAATTCATCTTCACCTGCTCTAGTTCAAGATCAAATTCCTAAATGCCAACATTGTCATCGAGTAGGCCGCATAGAGGATCAGTGTTTTGATCTTCATCCTTGTGAGCATTGTGGAAAGCATAATCATCCTTCGGACACATGTTCCAAACATAAGAAACCTACAAGAGTAAAGAATCACTATGGGTGGATCACTTCTTGGCAGTGGTCATCAACAGCTAAGAAGATATATTGATCATACCAAAGAATTCATTCTCGAGTATTGAAACATCTTGCAATGGAAAGATTTTCATCTTCTCACCTTGTACCTGACGGGGGGATAATATCAGTGATTGACAGTCAAGCTTCATGTTTCGAATTCCTATCAATTGAGCAAAAACAAGAGAGCCAGAGTCAGAGCCCTATTCCATCAACATGATTTGGTTTGTGGTCTTCCTTAAACCACCATTTAATAGAAGTCTTACAGCTTCTGCAAGACAACAGTTTGTGGTCTTCTTTAAACCACTATTTGAGAGCACGTCCAATTAGCAGAAGACGCCAGCTTCTAGCTAAATTAGGAAATGTTCTGGGAACCACTGAGCCTTAGAACCAAGTTCAAGAGTTTGTGGTCTTCTTTAAACCACCATTTGAGAGAACTTCAAATTAGCAGAAGACATCAGATTCTAACTAAATTAGGAAATGTTCTGGGAACCACTGAGCCTGATAGCCAAGTTCCAGAGTTTGTGGTCTTCCTTAAACCACCATTTAGTAGATGGCATCAACTTCTACTAGCCATTTGGATTGTGGTCATCCCAAAACAACCAAATTCAGAGAGCACATTCAGCCATTGCTAATTGTCTACTTCCAGATTTCAACTCTCTACTTGGACTCACATACACCCCTTTGGATTAAGGGGGGAATGTTGGAAACCTAATCCGTTAGGGTTATGGTATTTTGAATTATTCACTTGAGAAGGAATATGAAAAGTCACAAGTGAATAGGAACTATCATCGGGAGTCCAAGAGACCTCTTGGAAGATGAATCCAAAGGTCATAGATCATGTACTTATACGTGTATCATATTAATAAAATGTATTCCACTCTGATCTACATTTGTGTGCATTCTAACACTTCTGAATAGGAAGCAAGTCACCATTCCTAAATGAGCAGGACGTCCAGGCCTTCAAAAACCATAACTTGTCAATAAAATGTTGCAAAGGTTTATTGTAGATTTTTTCAAACCAGTCAAGCCTTCAGAGTAAGATTCTCAAAAAGAAATATCTGGGAAGTAGAGACCCGATCTCTTATAGGACATATAAATATGCCTAGGGGATCTAGTATCTAGAATAGACTTATTAAGTGCAAGGAAGTGATAGACAAACATGTCGTTCGGCATGCAAACAATGGCAACAAGGCCAGAGTTTGGAAAGATGCATGCACAGGCCATCAACCCCTTATATATTTTCAGTCTCTGAAAAGAATCAGACAGAATATGATTAGGGAAGGATGGTCCAAAATGAAGGACTGCTTGCCTCAAACCCCTGTGCCAAACTCAGGTGGAACCCTCTTTGAAGTAAGTGTAAGGAACCTTTGCTATGGCCCACCAAAATGCAAGCAGAGGAAGTTGACACCATCAAGCAACACCATAGATCAATAAGTTATGATGACGAAGACTGACTCTGCTGGAACTCAACTCAATGAAGGGCAATTCAGTAAAAGATGGATATATCCAAGCTCTGAAGGAGGAACAGCACTTATCAAAAGACCCTGCATCAAAGAAAATATGGAATCTAGGAAGATTGCAAAAACATTGCAGCTTTTATCTGGCTGGCAACCAAAGGAAAAATACTATCACAGGTCATTTTAAAGCAGAGAGGATTTCAAGGCCCCACCAGATGTAATGGTTGTTGTATAGCTGAAGAAGGCTCTGATCACATACTCATTACATGTCCAGTAGAGAACGAGGCATGGGCATCATGTTGTATACAATTTGAAAAATCTCCTCCTGTGACACAATGATCAATCTGTAGTAGAAACTCTAAGCACATGGCCGAAGCCATCATGGATTTGGAATATAAGCTCAGGTTGCATCCTCTGTGGTCTTTGGAAAGCAAGGAACAGATAGATATTTGATAAGAAGCCAATTAATGCTGAAAAATTTTGGGCAGGAATCCAAATGATGAAAGCTTAAATAGAAGAGGAAGATGGAGTAACCAATCCCTTCAAAAATTGGGAATTTTAAAACTTGGAAACTGCAGCAACCAAATAACTTTTCCAGTTCCATTAAAGGACAACAAATATGGAGCCCTTTGAACACCCAAATTCTCTGGATTCCTCATAAGGATGACTGATTGAAGTTAAATTTTGATGAAGCAGCCAGGAGAAACCCTGGACTGGCTGGGTTTGGCAGGGTCCTGGCAAATAAGGAGAGTGAGATATTATATATCTTTCACAAGTTCATTAACAAAGCTATGAACAATCAGGCTGAGGCAGAGGGCCTTGTGCAAGGAATCAAACTATATGTTAGATATGGTATCCAATCCATTATAGTAAAGAAAGATTCAAAACTTCTCATATTGTAAGGATTTGTTTTGGTAAACTGTGTAACATATTTTTGCGCCCAACATTTCCGTTGAACACCCCACCCATAATCAGGGGCAAACAGCAGGAGAAAATAAAGAGAACATTCTTGCAAATGAGGAGGAAATGCCAAATATATAAAAGAATGACAAGTAAGAGCAAGGCTGTTGTGAGCAGGAGCAAAATGCCAATTTCCAAAAGACTCCAGGAGCATTTTATCCGACAGATATTTGAATATATTTTGATGCATACATATTCAAAAAAAGCATGAAGAATGTCAAATTAATTACAGAAAATATGAAAACATATATTTTTGTGCTAATTGTAGACAAATACTACATTTCTAAAAAGCTAGAAATGTAATCCATAGTAGATTAATGATAATCTTTAAATAATCAACTATTTAATACACAAACAACATCAACCGTCTAGCAGTTATAACATTGTCATCAAATGATCAACCACAACATCAACCTTCAAGTTTGAAGTTCCAACAAACTGTAACAGATGACATCAACCATGAAATGACACAGGGTAAAATGACCAGAGAATTGTAATACACAGTCAATACTTCAAACTTGAAATAGGCCATAATAAAGACAAATAATTCTAAGTTCTAGAATCTAAACTATAAAAGACAAATAACTCTACTATCTCCTAAACTTTCCTCTTGCGCAACTTATAATTTATTTTCCCATGGTTTAACAACAGGAGTAGTAGGACCTGTAGTGGAACATTGGGACAAGCACCACCACAAGCTACACGGCCCCCACACAGCAGTGAAAGATGTGAAGCTAAAGGTGCTGCATCTAGAACCCTGCTATCGCTGACAATGGTAGTGGATGGGGCTGGCATCTCTACTGCATGATCCACGTCATGTGTCCCATCAGCCAAAAGTTCAGCCTCCAAGCACTCTAAAGCTATGGTTTCATCCTCCAAATTATTCTCCACTGGATTGTTGTCTCAAATCATATGTGTTTTATCATTCTTTGCCACCTCACAATAATGGAACAACAACCTCAAGTTGTAGTGCACATCAACCAAGCTTTTTGTCTTGTGTGCATTTAGGTGGCTTCTCTTCACATTGTGGATAAGTTGTAGGTGTTCCAACACCTCTTTGCAGAACAAGTGGTCACAACCTGTGAAAGTACCTCACTACCAATTTATGTAGTTGTGTGGTAGACCTCCCATACATGTTCCACCATTCTATACAATTCATCTTATTTCAATCTTTGACTGCATGAGAAATAGCAGACTCCATGGCCATTGATGTACAAGCTCAATTTGCTTCATACTGGATCACACTCAGCTTCATCAAGGACCAGCATATCTAATGTAGTCATTTACCCATGTTGAACCTCTAGATCTGTGTGTGGTTTTATCTTAACCCCACCCCCAGGCATTAATTGGGCCAACCATGATGCAGAATAATATTTTGGTGTGCATATGCCAAGGCATAGAGTGGAACATTTAGATTGTCTCACCTTTTGACCACATGTTTACAAATATGATCATACAAGGTCACATCTTTCCGCTCAACAATGTCTTTGATTTGGCCTAGCATGTTGTACATCTATTCATTCACCTCCCCAATCAAAGGCTAATTTGAATCTATAAAACAAATCATATTATAAATGGGCTTGGCGAACTACAACGCATACCTAACTTATGCCCAAAACTAACCGTGAATGTCAATTTTCACATGCAACTCTATGTGACTAATTTCAGATCTGAAAATTACTTCCAAGTGATCAAACAGTAAACCCTAGCTGTTATCACTGAACAATTTTACACTGGAATTATTGACTGAAAATTATAGCAGTGGAAACAATCAAGATCAGAGATGAATCATCAATGCACATGAGACACAAAATTTATGTTCTATAACTTTGTCAAACTCAGAAATTCTGAGAAAAAAACCAGCTCTCCCAGTTGACACAGCTGACACAAAATTTACCAAAAATCTGAGGACAACCTTGTCCTCTGAAAACCACAAATCAACAAACCAACATCAGCAAACTTTGTTGCAACTGCCAATACATGCAGCTACCGAACTGCCACCTACAGCTACAGAATTGCCACTTCCTGTAGCAACTGAACTGCCACCTACAGCTACAGAATCGCCACTTCCTACAGCTATCAAACTGCAGGTCATAAAAGTACGTCAATGGGACTGAAGAATACAGCAAGTATGATTATAATGTGGGAGTGCAAGCACAACTCCTAGAGAATGCCAAAAATAACATAAAGAAAGAGTCTGTCAAGAGAGAGAGAGTGAGAAAGGGATCTGTCAATGAGGCTAACGATGTTAAGGTCTCTCGTGTCTGATAGTCGAGGGCAAGGGGGGCAAACTGGGCAATGGCTCGTTGTTAGAGTCCTTTGGAACCATCATGGGGTCCGGTTATGTGATATTCGGAGGGGTGTAGGAGAGGGGAATACTCCTAGCATCCGAGGTTGAAAGAAAGAAACTCTGGATAGATCTTTGGCTGCTCCTCTGGATCTGGGAGGTAATCTGACGGACGAGAAGCACCCTGCTCTAGATCCGTCTGGAGTTGATCCCTCTAACTCTCTGAGGGTGTATGGACTGATGTACAATTCGGCACCTCTGAACCAGTCTCGATGATATCGGTCGGTCTCCCAGGGGGAGAGGTTGAGAAGAGACACGAGGTCTCACCAATTTGTTGTCTGGTGCACGAGGAGATGAGTACAAGTGAGCATGACGCAAGCAAGCGTGACAAGTGACAATCAAAAATGGGTAAAGGAGGAAATTGTTTGCAAAACCCTAATCAAGAATTAAAGAATTACAGAAGTCATTACATGATTTGGATAAGTTGGTTCTTACACTTCACAAGCAAATTGATTGGAAGGATAAATTAATTGAAGCACTTCAACTAAAATTAATTAAAAGGAGCAGAAAATTGAGAACACGGTTGATTTAACTTGTGATACAAATAACCTCCTACAGATGGTTGATGTTACTTGTGAATCTGTGACACAAATGACTTAATGAAAATGATGGATGTTACTTGTGTGACACAGATGATCTGATGCAAATGCTTGATGCTACTTGTGACAAAAATGATTTAATGGAAATGATTGATAAAATTGCAACACAAGAAATGGTTGAAAATTCCATACCAGGTTATGAGATGGAATTATTCTTCAGTGATGAATTGATGAAGGAAAGTTTTGTTGAAGGTGAGTCACAAGCTGAAGCACAAAGTGATAGCAACAGCAGTAAATGTGAATTTGAAGTTCACAAAAGAAAACATTTATGAAGAACATCAAGAAATACAAAATGATCTTTCCAGGACGATTGTCATACCTTGGAGAGAAATGCAATTCAACAAGAATCAGCATGGCTTAGGATATTACAAAGGCAGCAGCTTTCATATTTCGGATTACTCCAAACAAATTCAGCTTGTGAGTGCAGGATTTCTTGAAGAAAATTTGAAGGCTCTAGAAGTTAATGAAGAAGATAAGAATGTTGATGATATAGTTGATGATAAAAACATCGAGCAAATTCTTGATAAATGCCAATATTGTCATAGAATTGTCCATATGGAGACAAAGTGTTTGGATCTCCATCCTTGTCTTCATTGTGGGAAGACAAATCATCATTCGGACAAATGTTGAAAGAAGAAGGATACAAAGAAAAAAGTTCATTATGGTTGGATAACTCCTTGGTAGTGGAAATTAAAAGCTAAGATGTTGAATAAGTTTTACTGTCGAGTTCAAACACAGGTAAATACAAATTTGCATGAAGAAATCACAAAAACAAGAGGATTTCAAATAGTTGTTCCAAATGAAGATTGTGGGCATGATTGGGGCCTAATTCTACATGTATTTTGAATTAAAACATGAGTCACATATGGAACTCTCAAGGGGGGGACTATATTGTGAAAATGGTTAGTGGTCAACCAAAACCACATTGATAAAATTGGTTAGTGGTCAACCAAAACCATCAAATACAATGATGAAAGAGCTATTAAAAAAGAATCTGAAGCTCGAGCTTGGGTCCCTTACACATACTTCTCACCTTGCACCTAACAAGGGGAAATATCGATGATGATAGTCAGACTTTAAGTTTCAAAGTCCTATCAATCAAAATTTAATCAACACTTGGGAATTCCAACATGGCAAGTGGTCTCCTCAATAGGATATCTACAATTAAACCAACTTCAATCAATCATGTTGTTCGACACATAATTGTCTAAATTCAAACAGCACTTCAATGATCCTATTTGTTCATTGATGGCAATATGGTGATCCTATTTGTTCACCAATCAATAGGGGAATGTTCAAACATGGCAATTGTTCACTTCCAAAATTTCTATTCTCTTTCAAAGTTCATTTCAGACGAACTATTCAACATCCAAATTTGGCGATTTTTCAAGCTTATCTTCATTGATGCTTAGTTGAAAAGTTTTAGATTATAGATTAATATGATACCAATTTATGCACTAGTTCATGTTGCCTTACTAGTATAATTATTCAGACTTGTGATTGAAGGGGGGAATGTTAGACTATGAGTCCCTAAACAATCACAATGTCTTAGATCATATTTTTATAAGTTGTTATCCTTATCTATTGATGAGTTGTCGATGTGTTTATTAGAAAAATAGGTGTGCTCATTTCACCATAGACAATATAGCAATATTGTCACCCAACCATAGGCCGAAGCCACCCCCGAGCACCTTAACCTTGACAGAGAATAATTTTGGAAGCAACCCTAGAACCAATAGCCAATCAATGTAGTGTATCACTCTCCAGAGCTAGCGCACAAGGCAGAAAGTCCAAACCATAACCAAGAGAAAGTCCAAGCCTAAAACCAAAAATACGAGTTGCAGTAGTTGCAGCTACAGCTACTCTTCAGACTTGCGCACTTACTAAATTTCTACAGTGCACACTGGATTTTTGCAGTTGCGAGCTGTGTATCCAAATAAGCTCTGGCATCCTGTATTTATACTACTCTTCCTTAGCTATTTGGGCCGACTTCTCTTTCTAGAGGCTAAGAACTCAATATTAATTATTTTCTTTAGCTGACTTGTCTTCTAGGGTTTTGTCCAATGCTTTAGGGTTTCTTCTTGCTTCCTGGAATATTCTATTCTTGTCATGGTTACACATGGAGGTTTAATACCTCCCGCAGCTACCATAACATCAACACTCCCTCCTAGCTACGGAGGTATTTAAAGGTAATGGTCTTGAGCACAAACATACCATTCAACCGGTAGCATCATCATAGCCACACGGGCTATCTCATGATCAAATCACAAGCACCATCATCACTATCAGTATCATCTGATAGCATCAACTGTATCATCTCTCAAAGCCATACTCCATCTGAGTAGTCAGGCATGATGTTGGATAAGTCACTCACTCCACAGAGTGATACAAGAACCATTCTTCTAATCCGGACATATGTCCTAGGAGAATAACTATTCCAATAGATGTTGGAAGCCACGCCAAGGGCTACAAGAACTATTCTTCTAATCCAGACATACATCCTAGAAGAATAAATGTCCTGGACCATTTTATGCCTGGAGATTGTTTGTCCACTAGCACATTGACTATCCATCTAGATGATAATCATTTCCAACACTACTGATAATCTTCATGGCAATCAGAACAATGTCATTCAATAGAACACAACTGTGTCTATCCATAGTAGTACACAACTACTATCCAATCGTACACAACCACACCAAGTAGCACACGGCTACTTAATTAGTGATGCATAGTCACAACTAGTGGAACACTTCCACCATAGTAGCATACATCTATTGTCCAGAGACATACAGTCTCCATAGCAATCATATCATCTGATATCAACCTGCATAAAACAATGTCATGATATAAACTGAGTCATCTAGGCCATTCTTCCACTCACATCTGTGAGCTCTGGAAGAGCATCTGCACTCAGAAAGTAAAACATCAGCCATGGGCTATCTAGACAATTCTTCTCAAGCACAGAAGAATAATTGTCCCTGATTTCTGAGCCTAGTCCATTCACCTAACTGGGTCATTCCTCCGGCACTAATCATAGTGCAACCTGGAGAGAATGAGTCTTCCCTAGGGAATGCTTGTTCCTGATTGCTAAACCTGGACCATTCACCTAACTGGGCCATTCCTCCGACACTAATCATAGTGCAACCTAGATAGAATGAGTCTTCCTTAGGGAATGACTGTCCTGCACCAACCTCCAAAACGGACCATTCTTTGAAACTGCTCACAACTGTGAACTTCGAAAGAATCACTGCCCGACGAGGCGGACCATTCTACTTGACCACTACTCAGAGTAACTGCCAACAAGAATGACTGTCCTATACCATTCCCCCACACTAGCCACAAGGGGAATCGTTGTCTATGGTACATCAACAATCTATCGGACCATTTTCATTACGAAAGTGATTGTCCGATCTGGACCATTTTCCAAACTGGAAAATGCCTGTCCGTCAGAAATCTCAAACCACTTTCCGAACTGGAAAGGAATTGCTCATCCTGGACCATTTTTCAAACTAAAAAATGACTGTCCATGAATCAATAACATATCAGTGCTCCCTCCCAACCTAGGAGTAATCTCGTCCTTTTTCAATAAGGAATTCGTCTCCACGAGCCCCAACTTGTTTCTTGAGTACGCAAACTTTTCATCTTGGACGGAGGCTTTACCAAAATATCTGCTATCTGCTCATCTGTGGAGATATATTGGAGAACCACTTCTCTTTTCTAGACTTCATCACGGAGAATATAATGCTTGATCTCAATGTACTTCAGCCTATCATGGAACACTGGTTTTCTCTAAAGGCTTCATATAGTTCTGATCATTACAATATATCATGGTCGAATTCAACACTTATGTTTCCTGCTAGCTCATGACATCATGGCAAGGCTCAAACTGAAACATATCCAAGTAGCACTTCTTTTAGCATCATGAGAGTTTGCCATGGATTAGCAATCCATCATCCCAGACTTCTGAGTAACTATTCTGATACACTATCTCTGTCATAGAAAGTTTTCACCACGCTTCTACTGTATATGAGATTCTCTGCATCAAGTTGTTTGAATCCATACAAGGTCTTCTTATATCTACATACATGGGTCTCTTTCTGGTATAAGCTTCTTTCTCTCTTGCTTTATTGGGAAGAACAGTCTTTTATATGTACATTCCAATCCATGGATATTGTAAGAGGTATATTTAGTTTACTAGAACGAGCTATTGTCATAGTCTTCTCCCTCCTTCTGAAAGAACCTCTAAATCTCGCGATGCTTCCATTCATAAGTCTTCTTCACTTTTTCTTACATACATTGTTCTTCATTACAACTTCCATTTCTTCTGGTTGATTGCTTCCAGTGGGTTCAAAACAAGTTGGTAGTCTTATGGTTCTCGATATAATAATTGGTTGTTCTGGCTTTTCTTTCTTTCTTGGAATCTTCATGTTCTTTCTCATATTCCTATTTAGCTTTTGGGTCCATGGAGTCTTCTATAGATTCCATGCCCTTCCTTCCTGAAGATTCCAACTTCATCCTTTCATCATAGGAACATGGATGTAGATGGACAACCAAGGATACTTAAGACTTCTTCTAGAGTCAAACTGAACACGTGTTTCTTATCATGGCTGCTACTTCTAATGAAGAACATGGACAGATACTTCACAATGTTGATGGGTTCTTTTAATGGATCACATCATTGAGGATTAGCTCCCTCCTAATCCTTGCTTCATGCATGAATGCATGCTCTTCTTTTGGAATTTAGATGGATTAGCTCCCTCCATCTAAGAGAGTCCATGCTTTCGTCTGCATCCTTATTGCCTTCTGCAAAGGATCACAAGTCTTATTCTAATTTCCTCTTGATTGTTGACTTCTTTCTATTTTGACTCCTTCTGGTTCTCTTCAAGTTTGATTATGATTTCGGCTTATCTGGCAGTTGTTACTTATATAATAGCTTCCACAGGAATTGTTATCAAAGATTGTCAACGTACTTCATCTTTTCATGTGTATTGCTTGACTTATAGTCATCATGATAACAATCCTTATCTTGGTGTTCTTCCATAGGTGTTGTTTCACTTGAACATCTTATCTTCTAAGAAATAGATATAAATGATATGTACAGAAACTATGTAAATATGGTATGTACAAGAACTTTGAAGAATATTGTTACCTTGACTTAGAAGAAGAAGTTTGTTTTATCCTACTTGGCCTTCTTTGAGGGTTCCCTTTCTTCAGCAACTGATGCTTCCTCTGTTTCCTTCCTTTTCTTTAACTCGGGACAATGGTTCCTGTAGTGACCATATTTTCGACAGTTGAAGCATTGTATCTTTGACATATCCTTTTCTTGATTTGGTTTCTTCCTTAAGCCAAACTTCTTTTTATTCCTGAAATTTTTGAACTTTGTTGTGAAGGCTTGACCTTCGTATTTATTTTGGGATTTCTCTTTTGCGTTAATCCTTGATTCTTCTTGTGCACAGCAAGTCCAAAGTTCTTCAAATGTGGGATACTCCTTTCGTGTGTTCATGCTCGCGGCAAATGCATCCCATGTCTTGGGAAGGCCATGAGACATGATCTCCTCTAGTTACCCCTAGACATGGGGGAGTAACAGGCAACACCAATATTCATCAAATTCAAGGGAGTGTATCTAAATCTATGTCAAATTATCTAATGAGGATGAAGCTCAGCCCGTTGAAACTACCCAATGTCGATAATCAACACATGAAGAGATTTCTAGGAGAGGTGTGATGTCGTCAAACTCGATAGAGTGCAAGCGACCCTTCTGGTTCTAGATAAGATTATTGCTTACTAGTTAGGAGCAACATGCTTAAGCTCTCAATGCTATAATAGTTTAAATCTATTAGAGAATTTTGTAATTTCGTTATGACTGTATAAATGGTCATGACTCTAGTCTAACCTAAACAATCTAGTAGTTGTTTTCCTAGTATGCTTGGGATAGGTTGCTCTGCTCTTGAAAATTTTTGGATTTACAAGGATAAAAGTAAAACACCGATTTTGGAGGATGTAATGTAGTCACTTGTTTATGTGAAATTCTTATATATAATATACACGTTTTTCTCAGCAAAAAAAGACAAGGAAAAAGTCAAAAACTTGCAATCACACTGAATAAAGATATTAGTTGTTACAATGTTACATTCATCATAACAAATCTCCTATCCATCTTTCCAAAACTGGTCATCAACATAGTTCCACCACCACCTTATTATCAGGCACATCTCAAGTACCCTAGATTTCAATGCCTTTAAGTCTAGGTGCAAGAACCTTAGCAAAACTACCAATTTGCCAAGTAATTGGTTGATAGCTAGTAGGAAAAAAAATTACTTGCAAAGGAAAGAGATAGGTAAGCACGCAACTCTACATATGTTAAAAAACATAAAGTAGGTTTCAAACCAATTGACCACCTAGATTGGATATACAATGGTGAATGTTCTTGTCTCATCCCATGGCTAGGGTTTAACCTAGCCACCGCCCCCTACACCTGTCATCGATCTATCGCAATAGTTCACCATTGAAGCCAAGGAAGCCTCCCTTCACCATTGTCATTGTGGGCTCAACAAGCACTACTAATGGAGCCCAACCCAACCCCCCATCCCCAAAGAATGTCATTCAACTTGATTCATAGTCCCGTGAGGCAAGCATGTCTACCATATTTGTGAAGAACACAAATATGATTCTTGAACTGGATATCCCGAACCCAAAACCATGACAAAAGATATAGATCCTCAAGAAATGTGCACTAGAAAGTAAGCTCACTAGCTTATGGCCTAGCCCTCTTTCAATAGATCAATGAATTGTAAACACTTTAAAACCCAAGTTCTAGGGGCAACCTTCTTCCTCTGCAAGTGGTAAGAGCTAACATGTTTTTCCTTTCCACTCCAAAGAAGACAAAGACCTCATCTTCAGATCAGGTCTGTCTGTTATGGGTATGTGAGACCTATATATTAAACACTAGATCTTAGACTTCAAGCAAACTGCAGATATTGTGTCAATGTCGGCTTGGGTCTACCTCCCCCACCTCCCACTAGTTTTCTAGGACAAATCTACCCTGAAATAAATAGAGGACAAATCTACCCTGAAATAAATAGAGGACAAATTGGGGAAGTTTAACAAAGTTTAGAGAGAAAGGAGACTCAATAGTCCTACACCCATATCTGTGTGCAAGTTGCCTTGTACAACTGCCTCCTAGAGACCATATTACTTAGTATGGACAAAAGGACCTTTCACATACCATTTAAATGCAATTTGTGCCATGAATATGGGCACTTTGCCAAAGACTAACAAAAATCCCAAGCTATGCAATCAGAGCAGGCCAACATGCACAAAGGCACAGTAATCGAGTAACCAAAATCAGTTCAAAACAGTGACCCACGAGAAAAATCTATCAATTTCTGAAAAGCATCCAAATCCCAAACAAAACCTCACATCCAATAATCACTTCCAAGCTCTAGTGACTTTGGAGATTCCACAAAAAGAGAATAAGAAGTTTCAAAGCCACAACCTGGAAAAAGAAGCTCCCCCCCACCAAGCAAACCCTCAAGCAAGGAAGTCACTTCAAAGAAAGGGGTTGCATCTCAACCAGCAAACATTCTCAAAGATGCAGAAATCGTGAACTCCAAGAACACGACAAAGGGAACAGAGCACACACTAGCTATGCCAACAGAGGCAAAAGAATACCAGCCCCCACCAAGGGAAGGGGAAAAAAGAACAGCACATGTAGACCCCTAGGTAGCAATCGAAGAATATTCAAGAGTGGAAAGGCAACGAAAAAGCTTAGTCATCCACACCCCCACTCCACCAGCAAGGAGACCTCGCCTCCACTCACTTGGGGAAGGAAATCCATCCGAAAGCAAAGGAAAAGGAGGATGCAAGATATATAGCCCAGGGAATCGAGCAATCGTTCTTTCGATTATAAGGCTTTGTGGGAGAGATTCCCCCACACAAATAGAAATATCTGTCCTCAAACGACTAGGCATGTATTGTCTATGTACATCATTGTGCTCTCAATTCATCTGTATTTATTCATGTAAACCACAACTTAAAAGAATCTCCAGAAGAAAAAGAAAAAAAAAGCACTGCTTGGGAATCCCCTGCCCTGGCAATGCTGGAGGATTCCCTCAAATAGAAAAATCTAGCATGACATTATGTACTTCCTCTGTACAGATAACAGATTTTGACTCAAAACAATATAGCAATTTTGATTTTAAAAAGATGGACTGCCTAGATTGAGGTCTACCATTGCTAATACAAGCAATATGACCATTGTCCTTAATTGTGATATTCACCACTGCCTGATTACATTTTTAGTAGCAACACATGAATGTGTCCATAATCACACATATAGCTCAAATAATTACATGACAATTTCATAAATTAGAGTATCCTGCCTTGAAACCCAAAACAATTTAAGCAGCCATACAAATTCACTTCAAGCAGAGAAACGAAAGAGTGAAAGTACCAATAGCTGCACCAGATCTATAAGCAACAGGAAAACAAGAAAAAACAAAATAATGGACATAATACTATTTGGGGGAGATATGTAAAGTGCAGAAATGTAAGATAGATCAGTATCTCACCTTTAACTGGCGACCATGAAGTTCAGACTCGTTGAGAAGAAGAGCATTTTGAACAGCCTCAGGCTCCAAAAACTCAACATAAGCATACCTGCATTGTCAATATATAATCACTACTTTCCCAATGGCCAAAATGTATTATAGTCAAAGAAGTTGTGACTAAACAGTTATATGTCTTAGAAAATAATGAACATATACCCTTTTGGCTGACCAAACTTGTCTGTCAAAATTGTAACCCGATTAACAGTCCCACATGACTGAAAATGCTGCTGGACTTCTTCTGGACTGCACGAGTAATCAACCTGAAATAGGTGGAAAAATATTTAATGCATTTTACATCAACTGAAGTATGGGATGCTCGGTCGAAAATGATACCAATAAGATCTCAAAATGCTCCAATTCAGCAAGCCACCAAAAGTTAACGTTAAACTAAATACAACCTGAACTTATAGAATATGAATAGGATGAGAAAGGTATAAAATCTACAATGAAAAACATACAATGTGAGTTTAAAATTCCATATCACTATATTGCATGTTCTTTCTTTCAGCTTGTATCATAATTGATTTTGTAGGAAGAAGATGCATTCTTTCAGCTTATATCATAATTGATTTTGTAGGAAGAAGATGCATTCTTTCAGTTTGTATTCAATCTATAATGCATTAGATGTGTACATTTATTATATTTGAATTTTGAACCACCATTTCAACTATAACAAGTGCAAATTGAATCAATAGCCAATGCAATCAAAAACTTGTGTTATATGCATTTGTATTTGGACCATCCTTTCATCTATAAAGTTCAAATCAAAGCAATAACCAATGAAAAATATTTTGCTCTGAATACAATTAATGCATATAAAATAGAAAGGCATGCCCCATGTTATATAAATTTGTATCAGAGGCAAACCACATTCTGAAAGCTATTGCAGCATAGCTACAATATAATTTCCTAGTATCCTGAAAGAATCTATTTATAGACTTCATAATTGAAGAGAATCTTAAAACACCACTTTGGTTCATAAGTTAAAGAAGATGTATATGTAAATAATGACAACAAAGATTTCTCACCCGTATACTAAGAAGTTCCTGTTTGATAAGCCTCCACCTTTGAATAATTGGCTGTTTCTAAACACAGTTGCCTACATACTTTTTCCTCTGATCATCAGCTTAGTGGTGCATTTTAGATAGCCAAGTCGTTCCAAGTAATATCATGCAGAGTTCTATCTGCTTTTATCTTCACCTTTTTCATGCATTTTAGAAAGCCAACTTGTACCATCACGCAGATTTCTATCTGCTTTACCTTCACATTTTTCGTACTTATACATCCATTCTCTTCCATCATTTTTATTTCATTCTATATTTTCATTCAGCATTGTTTCCTTTTTTCTTTTTTCTTTTTTCTTTTTTCTTTTTTCTTTTTTTCTTTGTTTTTTTTCTCTTTTTTTCTTTTTTTCATTGTTTTTTCTCTTTTTCTTCTACTTTTCTCAAAATCTTGCATTTAATGTTGCAACTTCATTTGTCCTATTTCCCTCTCATTTCCCTCAATGAGCACTTAACCTACTATCCCCTGCTCTGGGCAGTGAAGCACATCATTGCCATTACTGAAGCAAATATTCCTGCCAACACTGTCAGACACATGTCACAAGCAGGGTCCTAGCATGAGAAAAATAAGAGGGAAAAAAATTTATATGCTCTTTAACATTACAGCAAAAATACAATCAATAGCTCTAGAACAGTTTAAAAAGTTGATTTTTTTATCATTTCAACTACTCAAATACATTGTAATCAATTTCAAACTACAACTGCTGGAATACTATATATATATTACATAAAAATGTCTACAAGGACATCAATATAAATCAGAAAGAGCAGACTTGCCATTCTTAGAGGGTATAACTCCCCTTTTCTAATCTTGGATGCCCCTTCTCGTGAAGTGTGGCATTCTTTACAAATTGAGACATATTCCCTTATGTCATTAACAAACTTATTGGCCACATACAATTCAATCCAGTTTTATCAGACTTGGCCAGGTCAGACCAGTTTTTGGGCAAAACCAGTCCTACTCTGCTGACTAGGCTGCATCTGTGTCAGGTGACGTGTCAGTTCTGCGGACAGAGCACGGGCCTGAAAAATACAAAAAGAACAGAAACCCCCACCTTCCTAAACTCTAATTCTTCCTTACAAATATACCCCCCTTACCTTTCTTACCTGTCACTATGTTGCAGGAAATGCCTCCCCAACTGGTATACCAGTACCCAAAACGTCCGGAAACGCAGAAACAGGTATGAAACACCGCCAAACATACCATACGGCATTTCCAAAACTGGAAATGCTGTACGGTACGGCAGGCAGCGTTTTGATCATTTTTAGTGACGTTTCAGGCATTTTTTGGAAGTTTCCAGGATGACCTAAGTGCCCGAGAAGGGCATGGGACCCATAGAAAAATGTTGCCCTCTTTAAGACAAAACAAAGATAGGGGATTGAGCTTTGAGGAGTTTGTGACCTTGGTAATTAATGGTAATATTAAATTCCTAAAATAAAAGTGTGATTCTCCTTTATCTTACCTTTTCTACTTTATCTCACCTATTCTATCTCCTTTATTGAAAAAGGTAAGATAAAGGAGAATGTCACTTTTACTTGATTTTTTAACACTACCGTTAATTGTTTCAGGATGTTTGAGAGTGGTTCCAACCTCATTGGACTTCATATGTTGAAAGTAGAATTTAATATCCCATTCAGAGTTCAACAGACTTAATAGTTTTCAGGATTTTAGGATTGGCAGGATTGTAGCATTTCCACTGGATTCTACCATGTATGAGGGTATGTTCATATCCCATTCAGAGTGTTAGATTTTAGGGAAAACAGAAAACAGTAATATCCTTTTCAAATTTTGTTCACTAATTACAAATGTAGATCATCACTTTAAAGCAATAACTTAAGCAGCTTAAATATAGACAACGAGATCTGAACATGTAGAAGTAATTCTGAACATAAAACAAAATTTCTAAATGTAGATTAAGTGCAGAAAAAATAAATCTTACCTTTCGCCAAGAGATGTACCTGACATGGATGTTGTCCTCTTTCATATGCTCAGAAATTAGTTTAATAATCATGGATCAAAACTCAAGGGTTTTGATCTCTACCATGATGTTAGATAGACTGTTTTGCCAAGTAGAAAACCACAAACAGATCTGAAGCAAATACCCACAACAAACTGTCCAAAAACTGGACTGTAATACAAGCCCTTCAAACCAAGAAGGTACCAGCTAATAGGACAGCAAGAGAGAAACCCTTCAAGCAGCAAAAACACCAGCAAAAGGAACAGCAAGAGGGAAAAGCACCCACAGATAGGGACAGTAAGGAGAAGGAGGTCACGGTACCCTTAACAACATACAGTAGCAGCAAAAGAAGAGGCCGCAGCACACACAGAGGTACTAGAAGGGTCCACGGCTCACACAACCAGCTGAGGAGAGGTCAGTGGCAGTCACAGGAAGGTCCGCGGCTCTTGATAGAAGACCCACAACAGCCAAGCAAGAAGTCCACAGCATACACATACAGCCAAGGAGAGAGGACTGTAGTATCTCCTCAATAAAACTGAACTGAAGCTCCCAACCAAACAATACCTCAAATCTGAAATAGAAAAAACACTTAGAGAAGCCGTACCATAAACAATCTGAGGTAGCCGCAGCAAGTTCAGACTAGGAAGAGTGAGGAGAGGTGAGTGTAAGTGAATAAGAGAGGGGTAGGCTCTTATTTATATCTTAGGTGGGTAGGTTAGGGTTTTCTATTTTAACCCTATCTTTAGGATTAAGTCAAACCCTAATAAAAATAAAATAAATAAAAGATAATTAATAATTAATTAATATTTTTAATTAATAAAAATATTAATTAAAAGTCAATTAAGTCAAAGTGACTTATAAAACCCCAACACTACATTAAACAAGGAGGGAAACAAAAACAAGAAAGGGGGGGACTACAAGACAAGGTCAAGGGGTTCTTCTTCAATGGCAAAACATGTGCACATAAGTCTCATGATGGCTTATAAACTTTTATCATCATTGCATAGGAGGAAACATCCATGATGTGGTCATGTTCATCTTCGTGGTTGCTCCTAGGTCTCATGGACCATCACGGGAGAGAGAAAGAAGATCACACATCATCATATCTTGGTACACAACTAAGAACTACCTAGTCCAAGACCAGGGTACCCCAGAACACATTTGGGGGCCCTAGAACACATCTAGGGTCTTTCATCCACCAAGGTACAAGACCAAGGATCAACCCAAGCGTTTAAGCAAGGATTCCTTGGAACACATCCAGGGGCCCTAGGACACATCTAGGGACTTACATCATCAACCACCAAAGAACACATCCAAGGATCAATCCAAGCACCAAGCAAGGATTCCCTAGAACACATCTAGGGGCCCTAGAACGCATCTAGGGACTTATATCATCAACCACCAAGGAACACATCCAAGGATCAATCCAAGCACCGAGCAAGGATTCCCTGGAACACATCCAAGGGCCCTAGAACACATCTAGGGAGTCGGGACTTACTGCTTGGTCCTTAACCAAAAACCCCAGCAATATACTGGGGGCCCTCACTAGGGTCTTTTGCCATGGCTCTAACTGCTTGGTCCCAAACCAAGAAACCCCAAGAGTGCACTAGGGGCCCTAGATCTCAGCTAGGGTCTTAGCTATCCTCCAGAGAATGGCTCTTGCAGCTGCACTAATTTCAACATAGAGTTCAACAGACTTTATAGTTTTCGGGATTTTAGGATTGACAGGATTGTAGCGTTTTCACTAGATTTTACCATGTATGATACATGGTATGGGATTGTCATTAGTCAAGACTCAAGACCACCAAGCTATGGGATTTTGCATCATGTAATCATCTATGAAAATAATATAGACATGGATCTCCTTCTAAAATGTCATTTATGTGTATCATTCTTATTTTCTTGCAAGATAATGTGTTATTAAAAAAATAACTAAATACATATACTTTTGTATTTTTTATATACCGCGTTTCCCCCACGTACCCATTTTGGGGGGTTACGTTTCCATGCATTCCCGTTTCAGAAACTTGTAGATGTTTCCGCGTTTTGTACAACTTAGCTCAATCAACTTCTCATTGGACTGTCTGGAATCTGGACTCTTTGGAGCTGAAGAACACCTTGCCTGGCAGCCTGCTGCTGTAGATGATTTGATACTGTTTTGGCAGACTTGGAGCTGATTCCAGAGGGGAATCAATTAGATAATAGTTTGATGAGTTTTGCACTCTGGAGGCCATTTAGAACCTCAATGTTTATGTATTATGTCCCAGCATATCAATTAGTTTTTCAGAACTTTAATTTTATGTATCTCCATGTGATTTTCCCTATTTGTGGCATTGCATGTACTATCAATCAACAAACTTGCATTTTTGGTGTCTAAATGTTGTATTTTTTTAATTTTCATTGATGTTCATGAATATTTTCTTCCCTTAAATTTTGAATATTTTATGTATTTTTCTAATTTCACCAAGTCCATTCCGAGTATAAGACCTTGCCGAGTCTGATCCAACTCCAAGTCTGATAACTTTGATTCATTCTATAATGTGCCAGGGACGTGTAAAGCCTTTCCCATCCCCAAGGGACAGGGGAACCTCATGGGATGCTCCCTTTCTTGGGGACATCCCTAGGGACATACGCAATGTCCTCCACATCTCCAGTACGATTCCAAAAAAAACAGGGACATTTCAGGGACATAGAAGACAGCCAGACGTCCCTCAAACCAACCTAGAGCCATCTAACCATCCCTTGTCAAAAATGGCACCTCTAAGACCTGATTTGGTGGAAAAGACGAAAAGAAAACAAAGAACTAACCCTAGACCAACTCTTACCCTCTTATAAATTCACTAACTATGATCTACCTAGATTTAGCCACCAAGGTCTAGGTATATTTCTTCTTCATATTGACCGCCACTCCCTGTTGTTCAAAAACACAACCAGAACACCAAGCTTGTGGGTAGCCTTGTAAATGTTTTTATCGTTGAATATGTTTATAAGTTATTTGCACTTGAATTTCGTTTGTGTATCTAATATTTTTCATTGTCATAGGCTTTTACATATTTAAATCCTAATAATGTTTGATTTTTTTGCCATCCACATCCCCATCTCCCCATTCCTTGGAAATTGGGGAATACCTTCCAGAGGTCCCGGTAACACCACCCCTGTGCCTCTATCCCTCCTTTCCCCAAAGGTAGGTGCAACATAGAATTTAATCAAAGGTCAGCACCTTGGTACCGACTATCCATGCTAATGCAGACTTATGTATCTAAAAGAGTGTGCACAATAATGCATGCCAACCAATCAACAAAAATTTCAAGCTCTAACAGAGCTGAGAATAGTTCTACATGTTCCAACACAAAAAAACACTGGCCCGGGTCATTCTAAACCATTCAATCAATGACTTTGTAAATCTCAAAACAATTTCAATCACATGCTGTAAAATAATTATTCCAAAATCAACATCTCAACAACCGCAAGCTGCTTGCTCCTAGATTCCCTTCTCCTTTGACCTTGACTGACAGTGAATACTTCCATTTTTGAAGTATAATGCCATGCATAGCCACAATCAATATACTAGTATGACACATTATTTGCAGTTCCTCTTTAGCACTTTCACAATTAAAAATCACTAGTCACCTTGATAAGAGTGCAAATCAACCATTTTTCAGTCACCTAGACAAGAGTGCAAATTAACCATTTTTCAGTCACCTTGACAAGAGTGCAAATTAACCATTTTTCAGCTTACCAATGCATCTTCTGAAGCCTCGTAAGAATAAATCATATGCTGGTAATTAAACAATGTAATGTTCCCAAGCTAATCTGCTGGGCAATCTGAAGCTAGATCTGGGATTTGTTTGTTTTGTTTTGCAGGTTTTCTTCAGAAGTTGCGCACTAGGTGCTTGAGGACAAGTTTAATGGAACAAAAGATGAACAACGCGGGAGAAATACCATAAGATATAAGAAAATACAACAAATATAGCAAGAAACTTCAGATCTGACCTTTATTGAATAGTATAAGTTGATCTTCATGCATGGATCTGCAGATCTGGTACAATATAGCCAAAATAAGGACATCTGGGGTGTAATGCTCCTTCAGACACAAGATGTAGAGATATAGAGTCTCAAGACTCTCCAATAGCTGAGTAATGATCAAGACAAGATCACTTTCTTTCCCTTGTAGGATGAAACCCTCAGATCTGATGTAAGTGCACCCTTCAATGGCTGGATCGGGTGCCTGGAATATCCCCCTAGTGGCTGGAAATACCTCAGATTTCGGCCCCCTTGAAGATGGCCTCCAAATCTCATGAAAACACTGTCAAACTGTAGATCGGGGACTATAGATAACTTGTGGAGCAAGTTTGGGGCAAAACTCCCTAAGCAAACCCTCTATCTCACTTCCTCCTCAAGGACTGGTGCACCCTCCTTCAACAAATGCGCCCTCCTGAAGAAACAAATAGTTATGCAAGATAAAACCCTCCAACAACTGATGTAAAAGGACGCTAGGGAGATGGCAATCACTCCTGAAGAGTCTTTCCCTGAAGATCTGACCTCAACAAAGAAAATCGAATGCTTCCTCTTTCAGATGGTGCGCCCAAGCTGCTGGGAGAATCCTTGCAGTTCCGCCCTGCTTGTGCAAACCTCTCAATGACTAGATCTGAACTGGATAGAATGGTGAGGGAGAAATCTTTCACCTCCTTGGCCAAGCTTGGACCAGGATCAGAGGGATCTTTCAACTCCTTGCTGGTCTCTAGGGTTTCTTGACTCAAAACCCTCAAAACGTAAGCTGCATAGCTCAAATGATCTCAACAGAAAATAGCATGAATGAGGAGTGAGGCGCCCTCCTCTTTCCTTTATACCTCCATCTTCTAATTCTTCATTGAGTTACTTTATGACTTCTTCTAATGTTTTGTTCTAATTTCCCTTTAAGTCATTAATCCTTCTTTTCCCAAGTCACTTTAATAAAATAAAGTTGAATCTCCTAGTGATTTCTTAAGTGCCTCCTACCCCTTTTCCATTGGACTATAGTCTAGAGGGGTGACTAGACTACTAAGTCCTCCTTGACCCTTTTCAAGAAGAAGGGGGCATTACAGTCTCCCCTACTGGGAATTGCTTGCCCACAAGCAATTTTGCACCTGTTTGTTGTAATACATGTTCATTCTCCCAAGTAGCATCTTCTATAGGCAAGTCTTTCCATTTAACCAAATATTCCTTAATTTCTATGTTTCTCAACTGTTTCGCTCTCACTTCCAACGCCTCTTCTAGTATCAAGGTCAAATGTCCCTCCTCATCAATTGGAGGTAGCTCTTGATTAGCTATGACATGTTGCCCCAAGGCCCTTTTTAGGCAAGATACATGGAAAACATTGTGGATTTTTCTTTTTGGTGGTAATTTAAGCTCATGCAACTTCCCCAATTCTTCTTTGCACTACATAGGGTCCATAAAAACGTGGTTTAAGTTTTTCAACCCCATTCTTCTTAATGGAAGCTTGTTTGTACGGTTGTAGCCTTAAATAGACCAAGTCACCTACCTCAAAGGTGCGCTCCACACTCTTTCTGTCCGCATACAATTTTTGTTGATTTTGCACCCTATGTAAGTTGTCCTTGAGCTCTTTCAAGATGTCTTGACTTTCTTGTATCTATTCTTTGGCCACAGGAGCCTTGCTATCTCCAAACACAATCTCAACAAAAGTAAGGGGTTCATAGTTGTACAAGGCCTTGAATGGAGATGTACCAATAGATAAGCGATGGGTGGTGTTGTAGCAATATTCCCCTAAATAGAGCCATTTGACCCATGCCTTCTGTTGCCCTGCTACATAATATCTGAGATTACCTTCTACCCACTTGTTTACTATTTCTGTTTTCCCATTTGTTTGTGGATGGTAGCTAGTGTTGGGAGTCAACTCAGTTCCCACCAATCTAAACAACTCTTGCCAAAATATGCTCATAATCTTGTTGTCCCTATCGCTCACAATGGTCTTGGGTAGTCCATGCAACCTGAAGACCTCCCTGAAGAACAATTCAGCTACCTGAGATGCGCTATAATCCATGGTGATGGCATAGAAGTGAGCGAACTTAGTTAAACGGTCCACTACCACAAATATACAATCCTTCCCTTGTGCTTTAGGAAGCCCTGTAAAATGAAGTCCATGGATATACTTTCCCACTTATGCTCCGAGATGTAGTAGACCTGCAGGGTGGTTGTGTTCATCCTTATTCTGCTGGCAAGTAGTACACTCCCTAATGTGATGCATAACTTCCCCTTTGAGGCCCTTCCAGGAAAACCTTTCCCTTATCTGTCTGTGTGTCTTAAGAAACCCTTGGTGCCCTGCTGTAGGTGAATCATGGAATGCTTGGAGCACTTTTCTCTTGAAGGATGATTCTGGAACCAAGTAAATCTGCCCCTTGTAGTATAGAATGTCATCAATAACCCTGTACCTGTCACCTTGTATCTGTCCATCCATCAGCTCACATTCAAGTTTGTTTTTTGAGTACTCTACCAATAAATGGGACTTCCAATCAAATGAGATCTCGGTCATTGTGTATGTGGAGGGCCTTCTAGACAAGGCATCTGCTACTACATTATTCTTGCCCTTAACATATTCTAATTTCTATGTCAAAGTTGTATGCTTGGATTTTGCTCACCCATTTTTGTTGCCTCTCATTAAGATCCTTCTGCGCAAGAAAGTACTTGAGGCTATTGTGATCAGTCCTCACCACAAATTTTGCTCCCACTAGATATTGTATGAACTTGGCCAAAGCGTGCATTATGGCAAGCATCTCCTTGTCATAGATGGTGTAAAGAAGCTCATGACCCCTCAATTTGCGGCTCTCATATGCAATAGGATGCCTATTTTCCATAAGACAGCCCCAACACCTTCACCAGATGCATCACACTCCAATATAAAGGGATGAGAAAAATCAGGTAGAGAAAGTACAGGACAAGTGCTCATAACCCTTTTCATTTTTTCAAATGTAGATTGAGCCTCCTTGCCCCACGCAAAGGCCCCCTTTCTAGTTAAATCTATAAACGGTGTGCACAGTTGGGAGAAACCCTTGACAAACTTCCTGTAGTAGTTGCAAATGCCCAAAAACCCTTTTAGTTCTGTAACTGTTTTGGGAGTGGGCCAATCAATGATGGCCCGAATCTTCTCCTGATGAACCTATACCCCTTTTGCTCCAATAATATGTCCCAAGTAGAGGACCTTTGTCATACCAATCTCACATTTTGATTCTTTTGCATATAAAGATTGTTGTTCCATGATGCTCAAGATTTCGTCTACATGCTTAAGGTGATCCTCCCATGTTTTGTTGTAAATAGTAAATCATCAAAGAAGACAAGCAAATACTTTCTCAACTGCTTATAAAAAACATGTTCATGCATGACTAAAAAGTGGCAAGTGCATTGGTTAGACCAAAGGGCATGACAAGGAACTCAAATGTCCAAAGTGACATCTGAAGGTTGTTTTATGTATTTCATGATCCCTCATCCTAATCTGATGATACCCAGAGCGCAAGTCAATCTTTGTGAAATATAATGCACCGTGTAGCTCATCCAACAATTCATCAATCTGAGGAATAGGATACTTGTTCTTGATTGTTCTCTTATTTAGGGCTCTATAATCTATGCGCATGTGCATAGTCCCATCCTTCTTTTTAACCAGCACAACTAAGGATGCAAATGGGCTTGAACTTGGTCGGATGTGACCCATGGCTAATAGTTCTTTGATAGCACTCTCTATTTCATCTTTATGCTTATTTGGATGTCTATAAGGTGTAGTAATGACAGGTTTAGCCCCTTCTTCTAACTCAATAATATGCTCAAACCCTCTATCTAGTGGCTGACCTGGAGGAATCAACGCAAAGACCTTTTTGTGTCTATGAAGGATTTGTTGCATCTCTGGGGATATTGTCTGATTACCTTTTCCCCTGTCTCCATAACGGAGCATTCAGCTGCGTAAGCTATCTCTGCACGTCTGAATATGGCATGCATTTTCTTGGCAGTCACAATTCTAGGTGTCTCCCCTGTCATTCCTTTGAGAGTGACTCTTCTCCCTTCCTCTGTAATAAAAGACATCTCCATGGTTTTATAATTGGTGGTGATGGGTCCCAAGGTGTTTAACCATTGTACTCCCAACATAATATTGGTGTCCAGAATGTCCACCACATAAAAATCATGTGTCAAAGTATACCTGCCCAAAGTCAAACTCATCTGTGGGATGTATTTGTCACCAGCCATCGTGCGCCCTCCTCCTGCTACCTCTACCAAAAATCCTTCAAAGTCTATTGTAGGAATGCATCTCCTCTCCACCATGGAAACATCAATGAAGTTGTGAGAGGCTCCTCCATCAATCAACACGGTAGCCCGTTGCCCATGTACAACCCCTTTCATTCTAAAAGTGTTGAATTTAGGCACTCTACTCATAGAGGCAATAGTGACCTTCTTGAGGCCTTCCTCCTGAGGTGAGAGCACTTCCTCATTCTGCACATGCAAGGCTGGTTCTGTCTCTCTGTGACTTAACTGCATGTTCTGGATAACTCCACTCTCCTCTTCATCAAATTCATCCTCACTATCGGACACCACCTCTATATAGTGGATCTTCCCTTTACTCCAAAACTTATGCCCTGGCTGCCATGATTCTTTGCATGTGAAGCATAGTTGCTTCCTTCTCAATTCCCTCCTTGTAGCCTCGTCCAATGGCCCCTTCCCCCTGTCAAATTGCCTGGGACCTGGGGGTTTAGTAATGGCTAGAGGTTTAGGAGTGAATTTGCTTTTACCGACTGCCCTAGTCAAGTCCCTAGTGCGCTCAATGGCATCATGAAGGGTTGTAAGCTTGAAAGCCTTAACCCACCCACGCAAAGGCTCATTTAGTGCCTCTGTATACATCATCAATAATCGAGACTCTGACATATCTGGAACCTTAACTGCCACCCTTTGAAACTCTTCAATAAAATCTTCTGTAGACCATGTTTGTTTAAGCTGCATGAGCTCCCTCAAATGAAGCTCAGGATCCTCCCTGTCAAACCTATCAATTAGTCTCTGAGTGAAGTCCCTATAGGAGGTAACATGTCCATGCCCCAAGGTAGTTATCCCGTGAAACCACCAATCATGGGCCTTGCCCATCAAATGCAAGGTTGCATACTTAATGGCGTTCCCTTCTTCCATGGAGTTCAGCTGTAAGTACGCATCTAGCTTCTGTACCCAAGCTGTAGCTGAGATTTGATTGGTTCCATCAAAGGTAGGCATCTCCATCCTATTTGCCTTGTGTCCCAACTCATTGTCTCCCATGTGATGTTCCTTGGACTTCTTTTTGAGTTTGAGATGATAGAAATCAAGTAAGGAGACTTGTCTCCTGAAGCCTACACTCATACTGTTATATTCCCTCTCCATCGTCTGCCATTCATCCTCCATAGTCTCCTGACTCAAGGGATTATAGTCCCTTTGCTAAGATGTCCTAAAAGTAGGGAAGTATGGTCTAGGAGTGGCTTTGCTGGCTACTTGGGAATGAGAGGGTATGTTTCCTGTATGGTCCATGTGTATGGATTCCCCCTGATTTCCATTTCCATTTCCCCCTTGAGAACCACTAGCCCCGTTGTTTCCTCCAAATGTTGGCGCATCCTTGCCATGTTTTTGCTCCATCAAATATTGGCAAACAATCCTCTGAGTCTTGGCCTGCTCCTCCAAAAGGGATATCATTCTATCCTGTCCTTTGGAGAATTCCATCAAAGATATTTTTAGATCTGCTTGGCCTTTGGATAAATGGACCTGCATTTCACCCAAATGCTGCTATAGCATGCACTGGTTGTTCTGTAAAGTATCAAAGACCCTTTCTACAAACAATGCTTCCTCTCATTCCTGAGTCTCTCCCATACTGACCTCTTGATTTTCCTATTCAGAAGTACCTGTAAGTGGTTATCCCCCACGGCCTCTTCTCCTGGGCATTAGAAATAATCACAGGCTGGCGCAGGAGTTGGCTCTGATACCATTGTAATGTTCCCAAGCTATTCTGTTGGGCAAACTGAAGCTAGATCTGGGTTTTGTTTGTTTTGTTTTGCAGGTTTTCTTCAGAAGTTGCGCACTAGGTGCTTGAGGACAAGTTTAAGGGCACAGAAGATGAATAATGAGAGAGAAATACCATAAGATATAAGAAAATACAACAAATATAGCAAGAAACTTCAGATCTGACCTTTATTTAATAGTATAAGTTGATCTTCATGCATGGATATGCAGATCCGGTACAATATAGCCAAAATAAGGACATCTGGGGTGTAATGCTCCTTCAGACACAAGATGTAGAGATATAGAGTCTCAAGACTCTCCAATAGCTGAGTAATGATCAAGACAAGATCACTTTCTTTCCCTTGTAGGATGAAACCCTCAGATCTGATGTAAGTGCACCCTTCAATGGCTGGATCTGGTGCTTGAATATCCCGACTGGCTGGAAATACCTCAGATTTCGGCTCCCTTGAAGATGGCCTCCAAATCTCATGAAAACACTGTCAAACTGTAGATCGGGGACTATAGATAACTTGTGGAGCAAGTTTGGGGCAAAACCCCCTGAGCAAACCCTCTATCTCACTTCCTCCTCAAGGACTGGCACCCTCCTGAAGAAATAAATAGTTATGCAAGATAAAACCCTCCAACAACTGATGTAAAAGTACGCTAGGGAGATGGCAATCACTCCTGAAGAGTATTTCCCTGAAGAGGCTTCTGCACACCTCTGTTTCGGTTTGGCTATCATTGCTGGTTGTAATAACTAGTCCCTTTGACCTACTTTGGTCTTTATAGTGGACATTAATAAAAGTTTCAATTTCAACTTTCTCCTGAAAACATTTCACATGATTTCTGAGACAAGTGGATATAACTGTTGCTATTCATATTGTTCCCATACTACAAGACTAGCTGTTGGCCCAATAAAGACTTGATTAAAGTAATAATTTGATAACTCTTAAAACTCCCAAAACCTGAAGCAAATCTTTAAACAATTAAAAACAAAGAATAAACCTTAGGATACATGCACAGACAGACAGAAGGATCTACCATATATAAGTAGGATCTTAGTCAACAGACAAACAAACGAAAATGAAGCCTTCTGAATCTTACATTGTATTTTAATTCGACTCATGCATTTTAGATTGTACACTGATAAATCTTTTAAACAGTTTCTGGCAAATTGAGAATAAACATTTGAAGTGTCGCAGAATTCCCCCATTTCAGTTAACACGGATTTTATTTTTAAAGAAAACTCCACAGAATCTCTAAAGGCAATGCAATTGATGGCATCAAATAAATGCAATACAGGTTTGATTTGGTTATTCTCCTTATAAAGGTAATCAACCCCATAATTTGGTACCTTTTGGGAGGCTCCAGTTAAAAGGATTTCCAAACTCCCATCACCAGTGCTATTATAGGCTTCTATCCTCCTTACCTTAAGTTCGTGTCAAGGATAAACACACAACCAGAAAATATTGAGAAATAGGAGATCCTTATTGATGAATTAATTGCTAATCTTAACTAACATCCTGATGTAACTTGAACTTTGGTAAAACTCCCTGGAATCAAATAGTTATCTTAATGTGCATTATTCCAATTAGCCAACATGTTAGGTCCAACCCATACCATCATCTAAGCACCCAACATACTCCTATAAAATGCATTATGTAATAGAAATGACTCTCTAATGGGAGCAAGAAATGCAAGGGATGCATCCCCAATCCCCAGGACACGATCCCATTGATAATTGGAGATTGGAGATCATAAACTCAATAAATTATAGAAATATAATATTAAAAGATTTTATAAAAAGATAAGATGAGATAAATATATTATTGTCCAACAAATGACCACAAAAGTAGGTCCATGGGACTAAAAGAGTACCAATAGTGTAATACAAAGTGGGAGTGTTGTGGCAGCTCCTAAATCTAAGCTAACTGCAATGAGTAAATAAAATATAAAAGATCTAATAACAAAGCCAGAAAGGGCTAAGTAGTTAGTCTGCGAAGAAAAGAATGCATAGCCATAAACTGAAAATGAGTACGAGTGAAAACTCCATCTCAAGAAGAGAGCATTGCAAGTGCTCCTAGAGCTAGGGGTTGAGACCGAAAGAGAAGGGAGGGAAGTCTCCTCATGCAAGTCCTCAATCACTGTACAGTGTAAAAGGGCCTATTCACCTTCTAAGAAGGTCGTCCACAGAGTACCCAGGACTGAGGAACCCCTAATGTGTAATCCTAAGAGGAATCCTAAGGTTGAGAGCTAGACCGACGAGCCCCACCACTCCTACCACTCAAGGCCATGGGGGAAGAAATTCTAAATCAATAACTGGCTACTCGACAAAGCATGGAAGCTGGTACCCTAGACCGAGAGAGTATATCTCTAGCTCTGGGATCTCCAAGAACTACATTGTCAATTGGTCCTATTAGATCTATCCTGCAGTCTAGCGCAGGAACTCCTCAAGAGTCTCGAAGAAGAAAAAGAAGAAGGATCGCCCATCAAGAGGGATGTCAAGAAGTTGTCTGAGGCCTCATCAATCTACTTGCTGAAGACATCTGAATCTCTGGATGTCGTTTGTTGCCTTGAGCAGACCAAACAACAAGAAAGAAAGAAGTAATTGTCCTGAAAGAGTCTGGACAGGGAAGACCATGCAGGCCACGATCTGAAACTGAAAATATCCCTCATAAAAAGAGATAAACATCTATAATCTATGAAACAAAAGAATGTAGACAGACCAATTAACACTCAAAACCATCCGCTTCCAAATATAGACTCTAGAAGGGTTAACGCTTGAAACTGGAACAGTTAGAAGGTAACTAGAGAAGCTGCCAATGCCACCTCACCAATCCCTCTGCACTCTGGGCTAGTGCTTGCTAGCCTCAATGGGGAATCCCTATGCAATCTGGAAATGAAGTATGAGCCCTAGAGGGCAAATAATGCTGCCATAGTCAAAAAGTGCTCACTGTAATATTAAAAAACAGACCTGTAATCTGCAATAAAAATGCACTAAACAGCCAACAATAAGGCAGATTCACATCTAAGGATGATGTTTTTGCCTTGGGAACCTTGTAAATCTGCTGTTAGAACACGAAAAGCTGTCCTTAAAAGTGCAGATTTACATGTGGAAATACAAAAAACAGCAAGTTTAATGATTGAAATTATGAATTTTGATCGTCGTGCCTAGAACTCTATGGGTTACGGGGTTACAAAATCAACTAAGAGTGCATAATTCTTGTGTTAATCAATTCAAAAAATTGAAGTAAAGTAAGACAGACATTTAACAAGTGGGATATGCCACCAAATAGATGTTACCTTTATTCCCAAGCTGCAAGTACTACAAAGTTTGGAGGATATTAGCTTCAACTACAAAGCAATCCAAGGAGCATCAAACCACTTCCAAAGCACCTTCTCACACCAGTGTTCAAGGATAAATTTTACATGAACAAGGTGGGAGCAACCTCTACCTCTCACTGAAAACTATGATCTATCACATTCAATCCAACCAGAAAGTGGGGTGTGAAGACGAGAACTGAAGAAAAATCAATAATCAAATGCCAACTCTCTCATCACTACCCCTTTAGCCTTTATAGAATAGGCATAGAGGCTTACAAAAACATCACAGCTATAAATAGGGGAATAAAGCTATCACATGCCAAAGATAAACTCCTCCAAAGAAGGTGCACGAACTAATTAAGGAGAAAATACTATAATAAACCAACATTTGCTTAGGAGACCGATGTTTCATGATTCTTGGGCTTTCCTAGTGACTATTGCATGGTGATGTGGTAATGGTATTATTGATGTCACTAGGAGGGGGTGTTCTGCATGGTCCTCTTGTTTGATGTGTGGCGGGGACATACTTGATGATTGGATGGGTTAGCATTTCTATTGTCCCCTTCTCTTATGATGTTGATGTGGTTGGAGGATGTGTTGTGGTAGTGCACTTTACCTTGGTGGGATTTCCCTAGGTGATATGACTTGACATTTGTAACATTTGTTGGGCATCACATAGATGGAAATGTGCTTGATGATGTTAGTACCCTCATTGATATACTTTTTCCTAAGTTTGAGTTAGATGGGAGGGTATTGTTATCGCACAGTTTGTAGCTAGGTCAAATGGCTAGAAGATAGAGGCCAAACTGGCGTAACAGGAACCTACCCCACCCAATGTCACCACAATGGGGAGGTTCTTTCTCTTTAGGGAGGTTAGGCCCAGGGGAGACGTCCCCGGTAACCTAGGGTTTTGAAGAGGCTAAGGTATAAAGGTCAAAGTAAAAATCCCTCCTCACAGGTTACTACCAAGATCAGATAGTCCGACTAAACAGCCAATAATGAAGTGTAGGCCCAAATGAGAACACCTGCCCTGAACAAAACAATAGCAAAACAATATATGCAGGCTATGATTCAATGGGTTAGTACTTCATATAACTATCTGATATCAATATATTAGCAATTATGACAATAGATATTGACGAGATCAACGTTTATCAATATAGCAATGGAACAATATCAATTCATCAATAAATATCGAGATGATGTAGCAAACAATGTATCCAATCAATCCCTCATTCAATAAATGCTTTAAACACCATCCAATTGCTTAATAGATGAAATTTGTTGCGTCAAGATGGAATAACCAAAGATGACGTCAGCCTTATTAGGGTTAGTAGTTAGTTAGGGTTTCAAATTATAAGAGTTTGAAAGCTTGTTTGACCACTATCACTTCAACGTTGGAGACCTAAGATCAGTGTCTAGGGGTAAATGGAGTCAAATCAAGAGAGGACACAAAGGTTGAAGGGAAAAAAGGCTAAGGACTAGAGGGAAGAGTTCCGAAGTGCTGCAATGGCAGGGCTCCAGAACAAAACCCTAGGGGAAAGAGGCTCACTCCAGTGTTGCTTAAGCAAGGCCTCGTGCTCTTTCCTCCTTCCTTAGGTTAAACTTGGCAAAACGGCTAGCATAAAAGATAAATCAAGACACGGGAGTGAGGTGAGGGAGAGTGTTGCAAAGGCAAGGCCCTATCACCAAACCCTAGAAGCAGGACAGCCCTAGGTGTAGATAACCTATGCCTGGGACATCTCCTCCTTCTTGACTCTTAAAAAGCACGGCTAGCATAGGGGAAGAAGTAACAAGAGTGTAGCAATGGCAAGGCTCTTCCTTCCTTCTTCAATGGCTGAGAATTTCTCTCTTAGGGGACATGAGACAACGACCTACTTGTGTGTTTGTCCCCTAGGGTTTTAAAATCAGCAAAATTTATAATAAATGCAAGAATATAAGACTACAACCATTCAATTAAGAAGTTTTGCAGAAAAAAACACTTACATATCATGATGAAATAGCATTGCAAACCCTAGTTGTAAACCTTCCTTCAAGAGAAATGCCAAAAATGCCAAGAAAAGCCTTCC